>JACEGR010006421.1:0-60982 GCA_014170235.1 Listronotus bonariensis | reverse complement strand
TAACCAGAACTAATAAAATAATAGATGTAGATGAAATTAAAATAAATCAATAGAGGGGTAACATAAAACAGAAGCTTTGAGGGGTAGTTGTTAAGTTCATGCACAAAATGTGAAAACTCGTTTTCAGTTACTAGTAGAGCATGATTGAGATGAATAAAGTTTACTATTTCTAAATATTTTATTATGGTCTAGTAAAATATTGAAAAGATTTTTAGAAACAAACCATTGCAACCACGTGTACTGACAAAAATTCATTTTTTACATTATTTACTATAGTTATCAAAAAAGTCTTATTTTAACTTAAACAAATAAAGTTTATTTAAATAAAGGTAGTTAGGTGAATAAAATGGTATATTTTAACTTAAAAAAGATATATAAAAGAATGGCGAACTGTTTTCAAAAAAAAAATATCCCTCAAACTTTATATTTGGGGATAGAATTAAATTCTAAGCATTTTTACTCTTAGAATTTTTCGAAACTTTGTGATCTAACCCTACTTTTTGTGGTTTCATCTGGGTTTTTAAAAGTTTCTCGCCATACCGCTGTTCACATTACATATCGTGGGCGTACAAGCAGAACCCATTTTAAAAGTCCATTTTTTAACAAAATAAGAATAACCTATAAGTCTTTACTGTGTCAAGGATTTTAGCAAATAATCGTTTAAGCATGTCCAATATACCTTATGGACGAGCCGCTCCTGCTTAAACGATTATTTTCTTAAAGCGAAAACATTGTATATAGACTTATAGATAGGGTTATCCTCATTTTGTTAAAAGTGGACTTAAAGGATTCTGCTTGTTAGCTCATGATATGTTTAAATGAGATGGATGGAGAAAAAATTGGAATTTCTCCCCATATATTGCAAACTTTTTGCCGGTCACTGTATATAATAGTATAAGTAAATCAAAGCCAACCCAAGATAAATTAACCCTTCCAGGTAATCGGTATCTGCCTGATCCGTCGGGCGCCCGAGCCATCTACCTATTTAATTACCAGGAACCAATGTACCTACGACCTTTCTGGGGCTCGGAAACCGATTTAAATATTAATGTTAATAGCTTTCTCACTACTCTTCTAATCAGAACCCATTTTACCAACACCTCTGTGCGGCGCCTCAACGAGTGACCATTCTTTGAACGGAGATGCGATATCAATATACTTACTGAATATAGTGCGGCAGCCTTTCGGCTTCTCGCAATGATGATCGGTTTAGCAAGTAACATCCATGGTATGCAAATGAACGCACAGAAAAGTAAAAATTTCTGAATGACCAACTGGCCCGCATACATGTTTGAAGTTTTACATATTGGCTCGTAGGGCGTTTCCTTATTCAAGACCATGTTAATAAAAGTAATCAGAATCGAAGGGGCGCATCTTGTTCCATATTCGATTTCATCTAAAATAATAATAAACATATTAGTAACAAGTTTATAAGGGGTGATTCATTTAGAGGTACTTTTTCTAGTAGGTATTTTTGGATAGATGAGAGGGCCCAAATTTCAAACTGTCGTGGTATTGGTGTTCAGTACTGTTTGGCAATTTATCCTGGAAAGACTTAGCCCCTGGCACAACGTCTAAAACTTGCTCAACTGTATTATAAAAATCATCATTCTCCGAGAAATGTGTTTCGTGCGCTTCGGGCAATTTATGGTTCACGCATAATTGGAGTACTGAGCCGACTATTCGCTGAATCATCACAAAAATTTGAACTCCAATTTTCATTCATTGGATTATTCTTGACCAAATAAGCCACATCCAGCACGTAGTGCAGAAAATATAGCGGCAGTAGCTGCGAGTGTACGTCACGATTCTGAAGAATTTATTTGGCGCTCGAAAATTGGAGTTTAAGAACAGACCATGTTAGGCGCAGTTAAGGCCAATATTTAAAAGCTATAATCTTTAAAAAATAAATGTATGATATAGTTCTTCCATATGATAATAAATATTACTTAATAAAGTTATTTTTCTTGTTTTATTTTTTTTAAAGTACCTCCAAATGAATCACTCCTTAGTAGGGAATTAGTGATACAACGAATGTTCGTATTCGCGAATATAGGCATATTTTTTTGATATTCGCATTGGTAAGAAACCATGCGAATGCTGGGCGAATGCTTTTGACAAACTAAAAGGAAATATATATGTATTTGATGGATATGAAATGATAATACAACTAATTAAATTAACAATTTTCGTTTACTTATATTTAGGTCTAATAAGTCTTTTTATTTTTCAACGAATTAACTTAAAAAAGTTAAAACTTAAGGAAATGAAAATGATGCGTAAATACTACATTTTTAAAGTGAAAATGACAAATGAAAATTTAAAGATGGTTGTTGCGCAATTATATTTTTTTGTTTTGTTTGTACTTCCAATGTATAAATTAATGTAATTTGAAATAAAGAAAATTAATAAATAAAATAAAGCAAAAAAATAAAATTGAAAGGGATCATGCAGCACATTATTTTAAAGCTACTGACAAGTACTTTAAAAATAATCTAAATCCCTGATTTGGATAGCCATATTTCCAAAAGTAATAAAGCTAGATATACCAAATGCAGTATTTTCTTAAAGCACTTTTTGAATCTTTTTAATAGTGATATAATATACAGCGTGCTTTCATTAAAAAATATACTTTTGTCTTACCTTGTATATTATTAACAGTAGATTTGTTCATAGACACATCACTAACCATTCAGCACCTATAAGATTTGACAAATACGTCGTGTGACCAGTTGGAAACCTGACTAAATAATAATACCCGATTGGCGCTGACTATTTTGTGATTTCTCTACGAACAGGGCACCGTTAAAAAGATTTTAAAAGTCTAAACTAAATTACAAATAGTAATTTTCCATTTGTTGCACACCTAACGGATCACACTGTATAATGTGGGTTAGTATACAGTGTGGTTCCTGACGGGGTTGGGTCCGGTTAATCGTGTTTACAACTTAAATGATGCCGTAGCACGTTAAATTGAGCTAAAACGCGATTGCTGCCGTTTTTAAATATTTGTTTCGGAAAAAGTTGTATATAGAAAGTTTTCTAAAATGATCCAAAGATATCGGAAAGTTAGTTGATTTTTGGTTATGTTCATAATTAACACATTAAATTTCCTAAAATTAAAAGAACCGTAAAAATAACCACTTTCCGATAATCTTTGGATCATTTTAAAAAACTTTTCTATTTACAAGTTTTTTCCAAAACAAATATTTAAAAAACGGCAGCGAATCGCGTTTTAGCTCAATTTAACGTGCTACGGCATCCTCTTAAGAGATATTTGCTTAGCTAATAGATTATAATACTTACTTCTATCATTAGTAGGATAATACATAAACCATTTAATAAACATTAAAATCACCATGTAGAAGAACAGAAATGACAAGAAAATAACTTGTGGTACAAATTCACAAATAATATTGAGCCGATTACCGAAAGACCTGAAAAATAAAAATAATTTAGTCAATACATTTGACAGATGATGCCTTAGATAATTTTAAGACAAAATCCTCATATAAACAAGGGCCCGCAAATTATTCGTTCTTAAGGTGTTAAACTTACTTATTTTTTTAACCTAGGAAAGATACAAAAAAATTAAGGACAAAAAGCTGTATTTTTCTTTGGCTTAATCTAGTGAAAATATGAAAATTGCATAAAAGTTAGCGGCGTACATTTTTTTTGTCAGAAATATTCGTTCAGGTGCCGTTCGCGATGCCACTGGATTTAATAAATTTAGTTAGTGCTTAATTGGTCTCCCTTAATCCTCCAAATATCAATGCTAAATTGCCATACACAAAAATTGGGAAAACATTATTTGGATTTACCAAAAACCATTTTCTTTTAAGATTAACACCCTCTATCTTGATGAAGAATTTGCGGACCCATGTTTATATCAACTTTTTGGCTCAAAATTACTCAAATATTCGTCTGTTAAAATTGATAAATTAACATTGAGAACACCCTATAGTTTAATAAAATGGACTGCATTCATGTTATTTACATGAGAAATATCAGAATTAAGTAAGAAAACAGAAATGGGCCTAAATGTGAAAAAAACATGCAATGGCTGCTAGCAGAGACTTACATATTTTTAAAGTAGCTTATAGCGACACCAAACAACATGTGCGTTATACCAATAATAATTGACAGTTTCATTTTGAAGGAGTTAAGAAAGATGATTTTGTTCTTTGACAGTTGCCATACAGGATCTAATCCCAAGGCGTAAGGGTAATCTGTAAAACAAAAAAATATGTATATATATGATTTTTAATTTATCCACAATGCTTCGGTATTTTACCATATTAGAACAAAAATCCTTTTAATTGTATCAGTAACTTTTTATGGAACTCTATACAGGGTGTTCCAACTCTATTTATACAAAAAATGTTTGTTTGGATACATTAATTTTATTGGTAGTACTGGTAAGTTCTGGTGAGTAATTTTTTTCCTTAATAAAGCGAATAAAAAAAAAATTAACTAACCAGAACTAACCATGACCTCCGCAAGTGACACTTTTGCATAACCGTCTATAGCGCTTTGAATGCATCAAATTACTCGTGCTTTTTACTGTAGTGTGCAAAACACAGTGTACAGCTAATATGCTGTTAAATTTATCACAGTCATTTTTTGCCTAACAAGGACTACGGTAAAAGCCATTTTCCTAGGTAAATGGCTTTAAAATAGAATAATTTTCATGGACTCATTTGCCCAGGCCGGAGCATTTACCTAGACAAAAACCATTTTCCTAAAATTACCATTTGACTGCGACATATCTAATAATACTGTCAATAAAATAAGTGTAATTAGATAAACAATATTAAGTTATTTTAAGCTTCTTTTTGTATCTTGTGATGGGAAGAAGTTATTTCATGTATAAATCGAGTTGGGACACCCTGTATACTTTTATACAGGCACTCACATAGGGCCTAATTTTTTTTGATAATAATAAAAAAACCTAGGTTAATAATGAGAACAATTCTTATATCAAAAAAAAAAAAAAAAATCAATCAAATTACTAATACCAAAATTAAAATTGTTAATATATCAAAGTCAGCAGTAAAGAAAACTCTATACAGGGTGCCCGGAAAGGTAAGGTTAAAAATGATAGGGGTGATAGAGGTAAGCCAAAACAATGTTAGTACTTGATATATATAAAAAAATTCTATCTCGCTTCGTTAGGGAGATATTGACCTTCAAAGTTGGAATTAAAAAACGGAATTTCAATTATAACTTTTGAACTGTTGCCACAGTACCAATGATATTTGGGCAACTAAATAATCTTATACTAAGGCTTCTTTTCATAGGTAAATGGCTGTTCAGTAAGTCGGGATTATACAGGGTAAGACGATTTTTTTCATTTTTTGTGTGTATTCTTGACACAGGTAACAAATTTGACATTTTGCTTTGACCCAAAGACAATTGTAGTTTCACTATAGACTCCCAGAACAATGCTAAATTTTCGGTCATCAGTGTGGACGCTGGCTTCGGTGAAATTATGAAGCGGCAAATTATACGTACTGCCTACGTGTGTACTCGATGGATACTCGCTTCATAAATTCCACAAAGCGAGCGCCCAAGCTGATAACCAAAAATTTAACATTGTTCTGGGTGTCTATAGTAAAAACTACAATTGTCTTTGCTTGGACCGTTTGATTCCTTTATCTGTTTTCTGCAAAAAAGGTATGCTTTATTTGAATCGATATCTTGGACCGTTTTTCATAAAATCGCATTTTAAACCCAGACATACCAATATTTTGTGTGTAATAAAATATTCCATTTTTTTGAAAAATAATTATACAGATAAAGAGTGTATTTAATAATTTTGCCATATTTTAATAATTTTCTTTAAAAAAGTGGAATTAAAATGCGATTTTTTGAAAAACGGTCCAAGATATCGTTTCAAATAAGGTATACCTTTTTTGTAGAAAAAAGATAAAGGAATTCAACGGTCAAAGTAACATGTCAAATTTGTTACCTGTGTCAAAAATACATACAAAAAATGACAAAAATCGTCTCACCCAATCCCGACTCACTGAACAGCCGTTTACCTATAAAAAGAAGCATTTAGGTTATTTAGTTGCCCAAATATAATTGGTACTGTGGAAATAGTTCAAAAGTGATAAATAAAGTAAGTTTTTTTAATTCTCACTTTGAAGGTCAATATCTTCCTAACGAAGCGAGATATAACCTTTTTCTATAGGAAGTACTAACATTATTTTGGCTTATTCTATAACCCGTATCATTTTTGACCTCACCTTTCCAGACACCCTGTATATAACTCGAGTGAGGTAGATTTAAACAGTGTATTAAATTTGAAAAAAAAACATTACCTTCATAATCTTTCGTTGCTGGATCCAACATATGATCACCAGAGAGAGTTGAAACATAACTGTAGCTCAAATTGCTTATCTTCCAACTGGATCCAAATATATTTATAGATTTTGCAAATACGTCATTGTAAATAAGGCCAGTGTACATGGAAAACAGCCCCATAAGTAAAATTATGTAACGACCACCAAAGAATATGTTCCAGATCTAAAAATAGAAATATTTTAATTTATTATTTACATTTCATACATATTAAAAACAAGTTTTTTTTGTGCTTTTAGTGGGACTTTAACAAAGTCGTGCCAATCCTTGGTTGGTGGGTATGATATGTTTGACGTGACTTCTGATCCAATATTGGATCGGATGCATGTGTTGCGGTCATAAAAACATATGATCACTCGACCCTCAGATAATCGTATTCGGTAGTCCGATTATAAAGTAGGATGTGTGCGGACGGCCTTAAAGGGATAAATGTGTCCGACTTTTTGATAACGTTGTACACAACATAATTGATTTTTTTATATGTATCATGATTATGATATATATAGTAAAAATATTACCCCAGCGAAAACTTTTTATTTTTCTAACTTAACCAAACCAGACGAAACAAAAAATTACCAGAAAAAAGTGCCGTCGACCCTTGACACATTTAAACAAATAATTTTACTTAATTCGCGTCAAAATAGTCTTTTGATGTGACAGATTTTTTGTCAAAATAAAGCGAATTTTCCATTTGGCTAAAAAATATTATTATTAATGTTGTGAAATACTTTAAAAATAATGATAGCCCTCATAAAGCAATAAAACAAGCACTTAAAGCCTTAAAAGTTATAAAAAGTATGTAAAAAACATAATTTAAATAATCCATGCCCATCCGAAGCTTCAGACGCAATGTTTAACAATAATGTGATCCAAAAAATAGGCAGCAGTTATAACTAAAACTGAACTCCAAAAGCCTAATCACAACGTTGATATACTTTATGAAGGAAAAAAACATGTTACTACTGATACTTTTCCCATAGATTAAATGAAGAATTTCCTGATGTTCCCTTTGAAGCTGCTTAAGGTATGTATGACGAGGATTTTATTTTGGGGAATACAACTAAGCAAAGCAAGAGCATTATATCAGCAAATCAGTATATGCTTGAGATTTGGGTTTTAGCAAAGACAATATTGTAGTTTTACTATAGACTCCCAGAACAATGCTTTATTTTTGGTCATCAGTTTGGACGCTCGCTTGGCGGAATTTATGAAGCGGCAAATTGTACGTACCATTTACGTGGGTACTTATATTGCGTCGATGGATACCCGCTTCATAAATTCGAATAAGCGGGCGTCCAAGCTGATGATCAAAAGTTTAGCATTGATCTGGGTATCTAAAGTGAAACCACAATTGTTTATTGTTTTAGGTAAAAACAGTGATAGGAGAGTTCGGCAAGATGGGTCTAAATTGACATGGTGCAAGAAACAGGAAAGGGGTCACAATTTGT
Source organism: Listronotus bonariensis (assembly GCA_014170235.1). Taxonomy (NCBI): domain Eukaryota; kingdom Metazoa; phylum Arthropoda; class Insecta; order Coleoptera; family Curculionidae; genus Listronotus; species Listronotus bonariensis. The sequence continues at coordinate 53,168 of JACEGR010006421.1, read as the reverse complement.
CATTATGCTGAAAAAAAAAATAAAAAGCGTTTTGTAGAAATGCCACTAATTTTAAATCTTTTGAAAATCGAGGAATATAAATAGGTATTGTGTTACTCTAAAGAAAGTCCAAAATTATTTAGATATATTTCGTTTGGCTATGTTACTAATAAATTACATAAGACATCTATTTATTATTGTTATTTGTATGAAAATATTATATTACAATTCCAAAGTGTAAGATTTACAATAAAGTTTATACTTAGTTTTAACTATGGTTTTAAATAAAAACAAACCTGTATGTACAAATGTTTAAAAGAATTGTAGGTTATAAAATGTCAATTTTTAAGTTTATTAGGTTATAAAACGAGAATTGTATGAATGTTAATACACCTACGTTTAGTAACTAGAAATATTGATTTTCATTTTTTTATTCCGTTGGGGTAAAATTTGTGTATTAGAAATCGGAAGAATTTGAATTTTAAACCTAAAATACTTTAAAATTGACATTTTTTATAACCTGAAATATCTTTAAATGACATTTCAGATCTGTAATATGTTTTATTCCTACATATAAAGGAGAAAGACTATTTATTTATTGCATTTAACTAAACAGCAAGACGCTATACATATTAAATATTTTTTATAAACTTCTTGTTCCCGTATAAATAATAACAAATTCCTTGACTTCTTGCACTGTCTTTATTTAAACTCATTTTGCCTAACTCTTCTATCCCTTTTTTTTGCTTTACTTTGTTATATTTATAGAAAAATAACGGTAATTTTCTAGAAACCTGCGGCAAATCCGATTTTGACGAAATTTGGTATACGGGGTTTTTGGGGCGCTGATTACGAATCTGAAAGAATTTTTGGCGGAAACGTTTCGTTCTTGAGATATTCATCATCAGACTTGAAATTAAAACTAATCCTATTTTTACAATATTCCTCCTTCTTTTTGCACACAACTCTTGATTTAAAGCTAAAATGGCACACAATATTTGATTTTCACCTTTTAAAACCTTGTTTTTTTAAGCATTTTACATTATTTTTTGCATTAAATCACATAGCTATACTTTGAATCATTTCAATCCCAGTGTGCCATGAAGCCCAATGTGTATGTATGGTTGCCGCATTATCAAAGAAAAGCCACGCAATTTAATGCAAAAATAATGTAAAAACGTAGAAAAACGGGGGTTTAAAAGGTGAAAATCATGATCAGCGCCCCAAAAAACCCCGTATACCAAATTTCGTTAAAATCGGAGTTGCCGCAGGTTTCTAGAAAATTACCAAAATAACTTTTCTTATATCTTATATTCTGCTACTCCATAAGAAATTTCGGAAAATTAATCTTTTAATCTAAGCAAAATTGTATAGGTAATAACATGTTTCTTTTCTTTCAAAAGATTATAAATGTATCACGATGTGATTAGGTATTCGGGGTTCAATTTTAATATTAAGTACTGCTGAGTTTTGGGTCACATTATCGTTATAATTTGAGTCCGAAGCTTTGGACGGACTTTCTAAAATAGATATTGTACCTACTTTCTACAATTTTTAAGGCTTAGATGCTTCCCTTATTGCTTCATGACGGTTATTATTGTTTTAAAAGTATTCTACAACATTAAGAACTAGCTTTTGGGCCCAATTTGGGAATTTGCATTATTTTGATTAAAAAATCTGTCACATAAAAATTATTTTGATGTTAACTTATTTTGAATGTCAAGGTACAACGGCACTTTTTCTAGGGATTTTTTGTTTCATCTTGTTTGGTTATGTTAAAAAAAGAAAAAGTTTTCGCTGAGGTAATGTTTCCACTATAGCTATTTAAATTTGATTTTTTTTCCTTAAATCATTAGTTGTAATTTGACAATAGTTCTTATAATTTATTTACAATTTTAAAACCAGTAAAGGAAACCTCTCCATAATATTGTCATTTAGAGATGTGCAGGTGATAGGTAAAAAGCATTAAATGACTAAATTGAGTAAAAAATAAAAAATAAATAAAATTTAAACATTAAGAAAAAAATAAACATAATAAAGTGTATACTATTATGTAGTAAAAAAAATCATTTTTTAATTACCTCATTGTCAGACTTTTTCGCCATTAGTGGCTTTTCTTTCATTACCATCCAAGCGCCGAATATTGCCATTAGAGCACCATGACCGAAATCACCAAACATAATGGCAAACAAGAATGGGAAAGTAATGATGGTATAAGGAGTGGGATTCATTTCTCTGTACGACGCTATACCATAGGAATCATATAGGGCTTGAAAAGCTGATGTAAACTTATTTGTATGATTGTAGGTAGGTGGATCTTCGGGGTGTCCATTCGATTCAAGATGGGTGGTACTGAGCTTCCACTTCGTTCCTAAATATAAAAAAACATTATCAATATTAGTAAGTTAATTTAAAACAAAATTAAGAAATACTGGGTTTTATTCAAAAGTATTCCCTATAACTATAACTTTTTTACTTTTTAAGGTAGAAAAATGAAATGTAGTATTTTTTTATCTTTGGACAAACCACAAAGGCTAAAAGCCTAAATACTAAAGTACCGTGGGTGTCTAAAGCGCGGTAAGAGGGAGTTTGTTGACACGGGACTTGAATACTTGAAGATTTGGGGGGAAGGAAAGACCTCCGCGGGCAGCAGGTTCCACATTCTAGAAACTCTAGGGATAAAAAAACGAACAAAGTGGGAAGTTCGGGGCCTGTTCAGTTAGACCGTATAGGGATGCATACGCGCGAAACCGCGAGTTTCTCTGGTGGGAACCGTAAGTGGAGGAACTATTCTGGACAAACTTTCAGAGCAGAAGCCATGAGTACCTATAAAAGCGATAAATCCCACACAGCCCGATGATGGGCAAGCGAGGGAATCATTAAAGAGACGAATAGCTCTTCTTTAAATGGAATCAAGAATGCTTAGGGTTGTGGGGGACGCCATGCCCCAGATATGAGAACAATATTCCAAAGGAGGTCGGATTTGGGACACATATAAAGTGTATAAATTAGAAGGGGTAAAATACTTTTGGCTCGAAAGAGAAATCCAAGCTTTTTGAAGCTGCCGTGGATATAGATACAATGTGTTTATGCCAGTTAAGGTTACTTTCAACGCCCACAAGATTGAAGGTGTCTTTGCTCTGTTAAACTTGGCCGCTCATTAATAGAGGATGAGTATTTGATTGTTTTCGCGACAAAGAACATGAATGTGTTTTGGATGCATTAAAATGGACGAGATTTTTGGCGCCCCAATCCAATATTAAATTAGGATCCTGCGAAAGAGATATCTGCATCGCTCTGCGTTTGTTTTCCAAATTAGGTTTAGTGATGGGTTTAGGAACCTGAAAACTGGAATGAAGAGTACTATCGTCGGCGAAACTATGAATGAAATTAGTTGTGGACGAAAGAAGGTCGTTGATGTGAAGAAGAAACAATGTTGGTGCCAGAACTGAGCCCTGAGGCACTCCAGCATTTACGTGGTAAAAGCTTGAAGAATGGCCGTCCACAATAACTGATATACGTCGATCAGATAGATAACTAGAGAGCCAAGTACAGAGTTTAGTTGAAAGACCATAGGAGGGAAGTTTATTGAGAAGTGCGGCATGCCAGACCTGGTCAAAAGCTTTGGATATATCAAAAGCAATGATCTGGGACACACCTAGAAACTCAAGAGACTTATTCCAGCAGTGTGATACGAAGGAAAGAAGATCTGCTGTAGATCTTTTGTTGCGAAATCCATACTGCCTGCCATGCAAAATTTTGTGTTTTTCTAAATACTTAAGAATTTGTGAATTAATGAATTTTTCCATTACTTTACAAATTACAAAAATATTTGACATAAATATGCAGATCTGTAAAACTGGCAATGGAAAATTTGCGAAAATTGCAAAAAAAAAACGATTCAAACCGATCGTGAAAAATCGGTAACAGTTTCAACTTTGCGTTAAGTTAGCATGGAGATACGCTAGAAAGGTTTAATACATTGAATAAGGTGAGTCGATTTGGTGCTTATTTGTTGCTGCAGAAACAAATTACAAAAAAGTAATTTTTTTAATTTTGACAAAATTAATACTGTTTATGCTGGTTTTACACCCAATTTATCCGGGTAAAATTTAATCTAAAAATTTGTTGCTGATCACAAAATTGTTTGTCACAGTGTAAAGAGCCGGCAACAAAATAGATACCAAAAGTCGGGGCAGATAGGACATCGGTTAACTTACAAATCGGTCACGCCAGCTTTACACCCGATTTTTCCAGATATAACTGAAGTTAAAAAATTGTCGCTACTTACTAAATCGTTTATTAAACTGTATAGAATCAGCAAAAAATTTTCAACTTTAATTATATTGAAAAAATCGGAGTAATGCTGGCATGACCGATTTCTAAGTTAACCAATGTCCTATCATCCCCGACTCTTTCGTCGCCCGAGTTCCATAGGTTCTAAGTACACTTTTGGACAAAATTAAGATTTTCCACTTTACCTTTGTAAAAAGAATTCTGCATCGTTCAGTGTTGATAAAACTCTTATTAGATCATAGATGGCGAAGTAATCACCAGTTCCATTTAGTTCTAAGTAACATCACCATGAATTTATCAAACAATCAACAAATTCGAACAATTTTGTAAAATGTACTTGAAACCCTGTGGAACTCGGGTGATGCTTTGCAACAATGACAATTTCGTGAGCAGCAACACATTTTTAAAGCTATCATATACAGTATTAATTTTGTCAAAATTAAAAAAAAAAATAGTTTTTTTTTCTGCAGCAATAAATTAAAAATCGACTCACCTTTATTCAACCTATAACAACAAAGCAACTAAAAAGCAACACATTTTAGAGATTATTTTTAAAAATTTTCGCCGATTTTTCATTGCCAGTTTTACAGGCCTTAAATATACATGGGTTGTTCGTCGTTGATTGGTTGCTTTATTCACTTGTATTTTATTATTTTTTGTTTGTTTAACCGGTACTTACTATTATTTTTATCGTATACAGTCCAATTAAAATAAGCCACCCTGTATAAATCCGTTATTTGTGAACTTATAAATCCTAAAACACGTTTATTTTTATTTTTAAGGGGACACATTTTGGTGACAAAATTTACTTGTTCATCCCCTCGTCCCACCAGTACAAAGTCAAAAAGTATAATTGGGAAAACGGCTTAATAGTAACAAAAGGTTAAAAAAGTATAGAGGCGAACCAACTTTGAGAGCCACCCGGTATATTAATTTTTTTTTTTTTGGACAAACCACGAAGACTAAAAGCCTAAATACTAACGTACCGTGGGTGTCTTAACGGAGGTAAGAGGGAGTTTGTTGACACGGGACTTAATTACTTGAAGATTTGGGGGAAGGAAAAACCTCCGTGGGCAGCAGGTTCCACATTCTAGAAACTCTAGGGATAAAAGAACGAACAAAGTGAGAAGTTCGGGGCCTGTCCAGTTGGACCGTATAAGGATGCATACGCGCGGAACCACGAGTTTCTCTGTTGGAAACTGTAAGTGGAGGAACAATACTGGACAATTCTTCAGAGCAGAAGCCATGAAAGTACCTATAAAAAGCGATAGATCCCCCACAGACCAACGATGGGCAAGAGAGGGCAGCCTTTCTGTAAGTGAGGAATCATTAATGAGACGAATAGCTCTTCTTTGGATGGAATCAAGAATGCTTAGGGTTGTGGGGGACGCCATGCCCCAGAAATAAGAACAATATTCCAAGGGAGGTCGGATTTGGGACACATATAAAGTGTATAAATTAGAAGGGGTAAAATACTTTTTGGCTCGAAAGAGAAATCCAAGCTTTTTGAAGCTGCCGTGGCTATAGATACAATGTGTTTGTACCAATTAAGGTTACTTTCAAATGTGACGCCCACAAGATTGAAGGTGTCTTTGCTCTGTAAAACTTGGCCGCTCATAAGTAGAGAATGAGTATTTGATGACTTCGCGACAAGAAACATGATTGTGTTTTGGATGCATTAAAATGGACGAGTTTTTGGCGCCCCAATCCAATATTAAATTAAGATCCTGCGAAAGAGATATCTGCATCGCTCTGCGTTTGTTTTCCAAATCAGGTACCTAATTTGTTACTTACCGTGCCTCTTCGTAGGGCCAACTGAATATTTTCCAGATCTAAGACTGGAACCCAACATTCGGCAATCAAACATTTTTGCGTTACATCCAAATTAAACAGATTCAGCGTGTGGTAGATGGCTTTAATTTTTCTGACTTTAACAAACCAATTTTTGATGTTCTTCGCGGCAGCCACTAAAACGCGATGTCTGTGGTCCTGCGTTTGGCCTAAAACCTATAAAAAATGCTTTAATAAATAAATGACTTACAACTAAAACCTACCAGGTCTAGTTTTGGTTAGTTCTGGTTTAAAAATAATATATAATCAGATAACGAATTGCATATTTTAAAGTTATTAATTATTTTTTTATTTTAAACTTTTTCGTAGAATAAAGAGTTTCCCATACGACGCCAACTTACGTAGACATACTGTATAATATCGATTATACAAGGTGTTTCAAAATCATTACAAATATATTAAAAGCATAATTTTGAGGTTAAAATATGTTTTTCTTTTAATAAACATATTATGTCCTAAACTGCACCCTACAGCCATCATAGGTTTTAGCACCTGCTATAACAAATCAATTTGTCATTTGTGACATTATTTCATACAGTAAATTATAAATTCCAAAGTTTTTTTAACGAGGTATGGTATTTGAACATTTTTTTTTGCATTTTTTAAAGTACATTTCCTAAAGGGAAACATTTCTAGAATATTGGGTAAAAATTTAAGACAAATCGGGACAAAATTACCAAAGATATAGCGCTTTAAGTAACCACCTTATCCATGACTCTTATGTAGAAAGTTATTGCGCTTTTTCTACAACTCGCGCTTTTAATCTACCTTCAAAACTACTGCACCGATCCTTTAGACATTTTTACCGCTGTTTTTACGGTATTTACGAGGTACCGCTGGAAATAATTTTTAAATTTGGCAATATTTTTAATAGTAGAGCCCAAGATGCTAGATTTTGTGATTTTAATTTACCATTAAGCCTAATAAATACACAAAGACTGTGTCGCTAAAACAAATCATAAAAATGTAAATATCTTTTGGCGCACGAATTTATAATACCCCTCCCTCCCTTAAAACAACAACAAGAGGCTGGTTGTGTGCTATCATTGATAACAGCACCTACTGCCTGGTGGCTTGCGACAGCTTTAAAAAAACTTAAGATAAATAAAGTCCCAGGCAGCTGAACCACGCGCTTGTAACATCGCATGGCAAGAACCGTGCCTTAAAAAGAGATAATGGAATTGATAATAACGCAATACACTGTCGCTACATACTTCTTCATGGTCATAAACGTGTGAATCAAAGAGATCATAATTTTACTTACTGTATTGAGATCTTCAATGCGAGTCATGACACCCATCGCCATTTCTCTACGGTCGGCGGGTGCTTCGGGACATGGATACAACGTTGCTCTAAAACCTTCACAGATCTTCTTTACTCTTGTTTTCAATTGATCACCTTGGAAAAATATGATAAACACGGATTTGTAAACCTGGTCGCCCTATAAAAAAGAATAACATTTTCTTTAAGTCAAACAAACATTAAATTACTTAGATTATAACCGATGTTTTGTTATATAGGATGATGTGCAACGGGTAATGGAAAAAAGGTAATATTTTTGGGTAGATCTTGCTATAAAGCAGTGTAACGATATTTTTTCTACAGGTCTTTACCTCTAACGTGTAAATGGAAGACAATTTAGACTCTTTTTATAACAACTGCTGGTGTTGAGAATTTTGTATAGCATAAGATGTATTAAAAGATTATATCTGTAAAAGGTAACACTTGCCTTCATTTCTATAAGGATTGCTTTAAAAATATCAAGTCATCAAAAAATGGGAAAGAAGGAGTCAACGAGAGGCGAATTCAATTCGCTGAAAATGTTGGACCTAGTCAGGACTACGAATTGACTGCGCATGATCACTGCCCTTATATGCTGTTTGGTCAGGCATAGTCATAAACGTGGTAAAAAAATGAATTTGCCTGAACAGTATGGACAGAAAGCTGGGTAAATAGATCTACACGTTATGAATGTGGTGAATTGTTTGGAGAGCTCAACAATAAGACAGATGACTTTTTCTTAAAAATAAATCAACAACTTATTCATTAGGGTTTCTAGCAACAACTTATATGACTGAACCAACTACGACTCTTTAAACGGCAGGGTTGAATATCTCCTTGAATCTCGATGGTTAAAAGATTTTGTTTCGCACCGTCCGCGGTCTCACATGTTTACAGACCGGAACCCAAACAGGAAGTCTGCCAAATACTTATCTACACCTAATACGTCGGCCCAAACTGCAAATTCCGTAAGTCCACATTTGGTATATTGTGATATTAACGCAAAATCTTCTCCGGACAAACAAAAAATACTTTTGCACAAAAATATTTATATATTGGATCGCAGGGTGGCCTTAAAAGATTTTTTTAAAATTAAAATACAGGGTATTTCCTTCGTCATTTTATAAAGAAAAGTTCATATAAACATATGTCCGAAGATGCTTTGTTTTTGAGATAGAGGAAGTTATTTTTTTAAGGTCGGTATTTTATAAATATCTGGAATACGAAGTCAGCTACGAAAGAAATGCACGATACTAAAAACTTGTACTTTTAGTTTCTTCATAGGAAAAAAAATATAAAAACTACAATAAAAGCCAGTGGCGTACATTTTTCTCTCAAAAAGATAGACTGCGGTGCCCACTGAGAAGCCACTGGACCCAGTAAAGTCAATCTAGTTGGAGCTTTACAAGCGCCTTTCCCTGTTCCGCTAGTGTGAAAAGGCAGTAACGGTCAGCAAAGTTCGAATCACTCTAGAAAAATATGTACTTATTTTGTGATTAAAGAGGAAGTACGAAAAAAATAGCTTTAAATCACAAATTTACCAAATGTAGATTTACAAGGTGCCGATAAGAATGTTTAAAAACTTACCGTAGATGGATCTTCCAGCGGAGTTTCAATCTCAGCTTGGCGCAGAAAGACATTACCACGACATGCCCTCCATAACATTCGTTCAAAGGCAGGAATCCTTTCACGGAGAATAACTCCAGCGACGAAGCTAATTTTTAAATAAAACTGTTAATTCACCTTCTTTGTTATCATAGATAAACAGTAACAATATATATTTTTTTAATATAAAAGATTACTTAATTAACATTAAAGCAACGCGTTATTTAATTACAAGAGACCATACACAATTATTGTTAAAAACTGTTGTTCTTACCAGCGTTAAGTGAAAGACACAAAATATAAATAAAAAAAAACATTTTCGTTGAATTGAGCCAATCAGTTTGATATTTTTACTTTATTTGGTATTAAAGCACTTTTTAGCATTATGCCTACCTAGTACAACTACTAACATCAATATATCTATATCTACTTCTAGACTAGCGAAAAGCACAAAATACGTGTAGCAATTTTCGTTTTTTTGCCCTAAAAATTTACAAGAAATAAAAAAAAAGGTTTACTGACCATGGATAGTACTCCTCTGGATCATAATGCTTCTCCGGAAAACTGTTTTAAGTAAAATGTATAATAATTTAAAATTTGTTACAAAATAGATAATGGGTAGAGTGGATGAATGATAAGTCACTTGTCCATTTTCTTTTGTGATGGTTTCGAATTTCAAGTTTTTGATAAATTAAATATATAAACTTGTGTCTGGTCTTAAAACGTTTAAGGATTTATTATTATTAGTATTATTATTATTATTTATAGGCTAATAGTATCTTTATCAACTTATTATTTACGTTGTTAGTTAAAAATACATTTTACAAAGGCACTTTAGACACATTTTAAAAGTTTAATCTCGTCATTATTTTGTTTTAAAATATTTGGTCTCCGGAAAGGTATGGTCATAAATTATAGGGGTGGTAGAGTAACTCAAAATAATGTTAGTACTTCATATTAAAAAAAGTTCTATCGCACTTCGTTAGAAAGTTATTATTAAGACTTTTTTTCTAAAAAAGGTAGTACTATTTTTATATACAGGGTGTAATTTAATTGATCACTTAAAATACAGGGTATGATTCCTTAGCTTATTTTAGGAAGAAAAGTTCATATCAACATATTTCCTAAACCTCCTAACTTTTTAGATAAAGAGTGTTAAAATTAAAAAAATATTATTTATTTTAAATATTCTAACTATTCTTTACCCCATTTTGTTTTAATTTGGCAATATTATTAATGACATTAAAGGGTAATTTATCACTAACATAATTACATTTAGTAAGTTCAGTGGCATCTCGAGAGGCAACTGAAGGAATATTTCCAACAAGAAAACGGTACACCACTGACTGTGTAAATATGTGTAAACTTTTTGTTCTTTCTTTAAATTGAGCATAAAAATACTGCTTTTATGTCTCTTAATTTTTTCCGTATTTTATTTAGTTTAAGAGAAAAAATCACTTAATAGAATATTTTTAGACCATTAAAGAAGCATAGCGGGATCTTTTCTTTTAAAAATTAGGTTTCATAATTTTTAATTAGCAATAAGGTAACAAAAATATTAAATATCTATTTAAATAAGGTTTATGTCCATTATAACACTTTTTACTAAAATAAGCGTTTTCGTTTTTTTTTTGAAAATTTTAACACCCTGTATCTCAAAAGTTAAGCCGTTTAGGACATGTGTTAATATGAACTTTTCTTTCTAAAGTAAGCTAAGGAATCATAACCTGTATTTGGTAATGGCTAACCATTAATTAAATTACACCCTGTATTTAATGTTCAAAGTAACGTGCCTTAGTATTTTTATAATAAAAAAATCGCGCAGTGATAAAATTACTATTTTTTTAAGGTGTATAACCAAAACCAGTAAGGCCTCTGACACGATACTAAACGCTCGGGCACGACAACCAGCGTCAGCCTTGAGCAAACAATTTCTTTTATTCTCGCATAAAGATCAAAGACAGCGCTCTTACATTTCCCGCTCAACGCTGGCCGCTAACGCTTAGTATCGTGTCAGAGGCTTAAGCGTCAGCGTCAGCGGCCAGCGTTAAGCGGAAAATGTGGGAGCGCTGTCTATGATCTTTTATCAATTTTAGGCGTTCAACCAATTATAACCGCGGTAGTATTTGGTGACAACTTTGACGTATAATACATTGTTTAAAAGTCAACATAACCGATTGGTAAATACCGTTTTAGGATTGGTTCTTCGCCCAAAATTGATGTTTATGCGAGAATACAAGAAGAACAAGTTTTTTCTAAATCAGCCGCTCAACGCTGACGCTGGTTATCGTGCCCGAACGTAATATGACATAAATTTCATAATGTAAGGGTTTATAAAAAATTAATTTCAAATATTATTTATTTATATATTTAACGTGCCTCGACTGGCATGGTCATTGGCAAAACATATTGTTAATTTAACAATTCCGGTACTTTAATTACACTTTATTTGTGAATAAAATATGGCAGTACATATTAATGTCTTTTAATAAAGCTAAAATGTCTTTATAATGGCGTACACATATTTTCTTGACTAATTTTTGTGTGTGTTGAGAAATTCCTGGTTTGGACAATCTGAAAGGATATGCTGTTCGGTAAGTTGACTGTGTTGTCGCATATTGGAGGATTACCAGCGTCCATTAAATAATTATTATTTAATTTATAATAAATCATAATCATAAAAACGGTAAAACGTTGATATTAATTTTGAATTTTTGGAAATTTATCTTAAATTTGCTTTAGGCGTTTAGAGGAATAAATAGGGCTAAGAAGACTCAGTTCGCAATATCTTGGGCCCAGGACCGAAAGAGTCGTATTTTTTTTTTAAATAACTTTTTTCAAGTACCCAAGTAGGACCATAGTAGAGGGAATAGAAAATTTTGTCTTGCATAATTCGGGAGAAGTTGTTTTTCGTTCACAAATAGGTGCAGTATGACAAACTAACCCAAAAACACAAATTACTTACAAATAGGGCGAACGGAAGTGGTGCCATTTTGCGAAAAACCGTTTGGACCTGTATCTCCGTAACCGTGCACTTGATGCCCACAATTATAAGGACCTTTATTATAGATCAGCGTTTCTTAACCTTTTTCAGTCCCAGATTTCGGACCCCTAAAAATCAAGCACAATTTCAATGACCCCTTTAACAAAAAACACAATCAAGTTAGGACAATTTATTGAAGTACCTACCGTTGCGTTCGTGATCGCTGACATTTATTTATTAATTTAAACGTCCATAGATAAGACCGCGGACCCCCAGGGGACGGGGACCACAGGTTAAGAAACACTGTAATATATAATTAGGGTAAATTTCCCATATTCTTTGTTCAATAATTTTTTCGTATCACTTACCGTTTACGATTTATAGGATTATTACTGTTTTTGCTTTATCTTTTTTGCCGATATCTTTTCTAATAAATTGCTACTAACTAAACTTTTGTATCGATAAATTTTCTATAATTTAAACTTTTTTCTTTAAAATTAATATTTTCGAAGTTATAACGCGTCAATTTCAAAACTTCTGTGTCTGGGAGGTTAACGCCAGCTGGGCCTGAACACGTCATCCAACATTTGGTCAGGTATAGGGAACTCAAAAAGATAGGAACTTTAATTATCTATAATAATGGTCCCTATAATTGTGGGCCTTAAGTGAATGGTTTAGTGCAAACGGTTTTTCGCAAAATGGCGGCACTTCTGTTCACCTGATTTATAAGTATTTGGTGTTTTTAGGTTCATTACGTCATACCGAACCTATCTGTATATCCTGCCAAATTATGCATTATGGACAACAGTAACTCGCTCCCTCATTACCTGTACTACCATTAAATTTTTAAATTAGTGTTTTAATGTTGGAAAGAAAAGTTGGTTGTAGGATCCTCTTCTGGTTATCCGTAAGTGCTTAAAATAATATACAAGATGTTTACAAATTGAGGTAAAAAGTTAAGGGCATGTTCCTAAAAAAATCATAATAAAAATTTAAAATTATCCTTTACAAAACTAAAGACGACTATTGTATGTTGTTTAGGTGCCTTGGTAAAATGTATATTTTTGACGTGCCCAATTATAAAAACCATGCATGGAAGAAAAATTGAGATATATTTACAAATTTTATAAAAAGAAAAAGTTTCAGTGGTATTATGGGAAAAAGGTCAAGTGACACTTTCACTTAAAATTAGTAATATTTTGTGAATGGATGCGTGTTAACATGTCATTCCAAGAAACTACTAAAAACTAAATTTTTATATATCAATCTCGAATACCTAGTTTTGCGCTTGACATTCACTTAATCTCACAAAAAAAAACCGAACTTTTAGGCGAAGTCAAAATTATAACAAATTACGTACGTTAAGTTACGTAGGTACTCAGGAGTTTGATCTGTTGTTAAGTCGAAATTTTTAAAAAATTTTAATTAAATATGCTGGAAAAAATTATAAATTTCATTAAGCTTTTTCAGAACTAAAACACTATATCCAAATATTAAATTTTTAGTACTGTTTATCAAAAAAACCGTTTTTTGAAACAAAATGTTAAATTAACTTGTCATTGTTCCTTTAAAAATCCTTACCAAGGCTATTTAAACTTTATTACGTTAAAAACATTTTAAAATTAATCTTAAACTTAATCAAATCATTTACCCTATTTTCTATGGCTGACTGAATTATCGTAAAGTTTTTTTTTATATGAAACCTGTATCACCCGTATGTTACAAAAGTTAAATAGCTAATTATTTATTAATTATTATTCCTAAGTTTCTTGGAATGGCACACTGACGACTGAATTAATATTGTTAAAACATGATAAAAAAGCAAAAATTTAGTTAAGTCATAAAAGTAAAATATTATAAATGTACCAAATTTTGTTATTACCCAGCAATGACCATTTTAAACGGTCAGCTCAGAACTGGCACGGACTGGGGGAATCCGACTGTCTAATTAAAACAAAGCATTGCGATGGTCTTAACGTGATGTTGACGCAATGTGATATTAATATACACATCCTTCAATATTTTAATTATTTTTCTTTATGGCCGTGCCAAAAAAATGTATTTGCCAATGAAAAAACTAATTTAAATAGTTAATTTAACAAGAACTAACATAAGTCAAAATATATATGTTTAAGAGGATGCCGTAGCACGTTAAATTAGCTAAAACGCGATTCCCTGCCGTATTTTAAATATTTGTTTTGAGAAAAAGTTGTACATAGAAAAGTTTCTTAAAATGATCCAAAGATTATCGGAAAGTTAATTGATTTTTGGTAATGGTAATAATTAACACATTAAATTTCCCAAAATTACAAAAACCGTAAAAATAACCAACTTTCCGATAATCTTTGGATCATTTTAAGAAACTTTTCACTATACAACTTTTTTCTCAAACAAATATTTAAAAACGGCAACGAATCACGTTTTAGCTCATTTAACGTGCTGCGGCATCCCCAAAGGTGAGGACAAGAATTTTTAATTCAGCTGGTGCATAGTGTAAATGCAAAATTCTACAATTTTATTTCATTATTTAGTTTTATGATTTTGTCTTATGAAACCTATTTTCAGATTAATAACACTGGTCTGCAAAAAAACAAAACTTTATTATTCTCCTTTGAATTATTGCACACGATCTTTATAGATTTGGTTCTTCTGAATAAAGGTATTTATTCAAAAAATATGTATTACGTCTGGTTTTTGAGTTATTTATTTTTTAATCGCATGTTTAGCTTTAAATTCCAATCTTAAATTTAATAACTAAATAAATAAAAGACATGGCGCGCTTGTGGCGGCTTCGGTTGTATCGGCGAGCGTCGATCTCCGGAGTTAAGCAGTGGAATGCGCGCCCATAATTTGGATGGGTGTCCGGCGACAGCGGTGTTTTGGGCAGCGGCACGCAGTGTTTCTGCTCAGGGAAGCGGACCGAGCAACTACCATCCAAGTTATGGAATGAATGGTGTGTGAATGAGAAGGAGTAGGGGTCAAGGTACAATAAGCCTTCAGGCTGCAAGTGCACCACCTAGGGGGCGGTCGTCGGACCTGGGTGGGATGACCCCGAAGGGTGAAAAAAAAAAAAATAAAAGACATGGTTTCTCCCAAGACTCTAAAATAAATCAAATAGTGTATAGGCTTGTTATTAGTTGCATTTTTACTTTATAGTTTCCTTTCTATTATTTTTTTAAAAGGGTTTTATAGCAGATCAACCAACAAAAATCTGCAAGCATTGTTTTAAAATATTTCTCGTTTTATGGCTTCTCTATTATGCAATTAATATGTTCATCTAAAGCCGCGTCCAGACTTGCAACAATTCGCCGTGCCGCTCCACGACGCATAACGCGCCAAATAGCGCGGTCGTGGACGTGGGCGGAATTCATGTCGTTTTAAGGGCTTGGCCAATGATTTGCTGTTGATTCAGAGCTTGTCAGGTTTTTGGCGTCTAAGGAGCGCGCAAACGGGTTAGTTAGTTTGGACGGATGTTTGGCGAATTGTTGCAAGTCTGGACGCGGTTAAATACTGTATTCAGATTAGCGAAAAGAAAATCAGGGAAAAGATTGAAAAATAAATTTATTGGGACACGTTTATTTCATTTTAAAGTATTACTAGAAGTTCAAAGTTTTTAAATAATTTGTTGGTAGTTTTTAAGTTTTTATTTTCGAGAAAAATTGTGATACCATTCTATAAAAACATTTAATGATCTT
Source organism: Listronotus bonariensis (assembly GCA_014170235.1). Classification (NCBI taxonomy): domain Eukaryota; kingdom Metazoa; phylum Arthropoda; class Insecta; order Coleoptera; family Curculionidae; genus Listronotus; species Listronotus bonariensis. The sequence continues at coordinate 37,478 of JACEGR010006421.1, read as the reverse complement.
TTAAAGAAATTTAACTCAATCTTAAAATTAGTGTCGTTTATAAGCTTTCGAATTTGCCAGCCTACAAAGATACATTTTTATTTTTTTGCATCACTGACTTGAGGAAATTTTGGGTTGTTAAAGTAATGAAAACCTTCACCATTTTTATTCATGATCTTCGTAACATTTTTTTATAAGACTAGCTTTATAGGAAGTGAAGGTAGAATATTTTCTTTTTTTTGGACCAATGATGACCAATTCCAACCTTATATGTTTATCATATTATTATTTAAAGGACGATTTCATTGCAGACCAGTGTTATCATTGATTGATTTCCGTCTGTGTATCTTTTTGCAGACTATTTAACTTTCTGAAGGAACTTCTGAATTTAAGCTTTTAGATTAAGTCGTGAATTATGGCTGCCGAGCCTTGTAGAAATAACCGAAAAAATAATTTTTTCTTTAAATTTCTTATAAAGCAACTTACTTTTATGACTTAAATACACATTAAAAGAGGTTTGTCGGAATTCAAACTTACAAATAAAAACAATAGGTCCTATTAAGAAATATTAATTTTCTTAATGGAACAACTAATTAGTTTATTTATAAAAAAATTATTAAGGGAATTCGTACCTATTATTAAAAACATTAAATTCATTCTTAAATTCTTCACCTCTCGCCTTGAAAACTACATGTTTAATTTTATTTTAAACATTCAAACAATACGGAAACTATATGAAAAAGTATAATGTACCGTGACAAAGTAATAGTTTAGTCAAAAGAGACCAAAACAATTTAAGCTCTTACAAACGAAAGCACATATAGACAGAATTATTCATAGTAAAAGCCTTACCTAATATTTTCAGTTTTAAGGTGGAAATAAATACAAGAAACGAAGGGTTTTAAGCATTAATTTGTAAATACATACTGATTTTATACAAAAAAATACAATTTTTATTAGAAAATTTTTGATAAGTTAAAAAAACGGTGCAATGCCAATGTGAATTAAGGGCTATTTTATTCGACGGGTAAACCACTGAGAAATTGTGGTGTACAAGCAGAAGAATTTGGATGGAATTATATCGAAATATGTAGAATTGGGGGAAATTTATGGAATTATGTGCAATTGTTGTAGAATTATATATAATTGTAACCGTTATATCATCTCGTTCCTTGCGTTAATTCAAAGTGAAGTCCATTTTTTGCTCTTCAATTTTTTTATGACGAAAAAGAAAAAAAAGGCCAAAGAGTCTCTGATCCGGACCTTATATCATCAATTTTTAAAATTGTTATGGAATTGTGGTGGAATTATATGACAAAGTAAAATTGTGGTGAACACATTTTTGTCAGTGGTTTATCCTTATAAATTCCATTGAAGTCACAGTGCCTTCATATTGGTTTTAGAAAAAATGTTTCCTGTGCTGCCATTTTAAAAACAATTTTAAAGGTTTCCTTGTGATACTCCATTGAAAAAGAAATTAGTTGCTCTAACGACTATCGTAAACACATATAAAGGGTTTTATTAAGGAATTTACAAATTTTGATTTTTTACGTGATTAATTTTAATATTGGATGGTTAATTTTACTGGATTATAAACGCCAAATCTAAAAAATCATTTTGATACGCTTTGTGCTCTTCAAGGCCTTATAATTAAAGAAGGTTGTGACAAATCATTGCTGTAAGATAAACCTGTATTATATCATTCAAATATTTTTTGGTATTGTACATACATATGTACTTAAACAATTTATTTAGTTTTGTTGTTCATCCTAGCTTTACAGAAATTATTTTAATAACTGGAAAACAAAAAATAATTTAATATATATTACTGCATGGAAATAAGAGAGAATAAAATTAAAAAGTGAATTAAAAAGCATACCCATATAAAAGATACATTTGTATGATTCTTAAAATAATATGAAATAGACAAAAAAATTTATGGACATAGTTAAAAATGTACGAATATTTTGTGCCCACATGAAATTATGAAAGTGCAAATAATATTGTAAATTATTTAGAAATGATTGCATTTGGTGGGTGTTTCTTGCTTGCATCTTGACCAGTATTTAAATATAAACTTATTAAAACATTGTTTGACAGGTATTAAAATACAGAAAAAGAGGGCCAGTATGGGCATTTTGCAAATGAAAAGAGATAAGAATTCGGTTAAATGAAAACAAAGTTGGGGTTTTAGGTGCCTAACAATATGCTGTTTGGAAAGTTTTAAAATTCCTAGTATTTTTCAAAGATATCCGAAAAAAACTAAAAATTTAAAATTTGTACCATTTTTTTCTGGTCCTATTTAATATCGTATTTTAAAATAAACGGCACTTTTAAATTGCCACCCTTTCTGCCCTATCCAATGATGGCATTTTATTTGAACTAAGACGTTGTGTTTTCATAGGACTATCATGAACTTTTTTTTTTAATTTAAAAGTCAATTTTAATAGAAATTCAATGATGTATTACACATTGATGTTTAATTCTAATACGTGTATTTTTCAAAAAATGATATTAATAATTAAGCCTACATTGTAAGTTAATAAATTACTAAGCAGAACTTAACGAAAATCTTCGAATATCAATAACTATTTTTTAAATACGTATTTTAATATTGAAATTTTAAAGCCAATTTTATTTCAAATTCACATTATAATTAAACCGGTTAGCTCTACATTTTAAATAATACATCAGTTAAGTACAAAATAATAACCTTAAAATACACAAATAACAAATAATTAAATGATTTACTTATAAAAATAACAATTTTTATACGAAACTTGTTTCAGGTTTCAGCTTTTTTCTACTGAGATAAATCTAACAACAAGCAAAACATCTTTGATAATTTTAAACTGTAACTTATCTAAAATATCAGAAAATCCTTAAAAACAAATAATAAGGTTGGTAGTAGATAATTTGCTTTTTTCTTAACATTCAATTATATGTTTGGTTCATATATCTCAAATATTATAATATTAAAAAAATCTAACTAAACTACCGAATTCTACGTAAAAATATCTACCAATATCAGTTTTTACTTTTGTTCTAAGTTATAAGACAACTAAAATACGATGGGTGTCCAAAAATAGAAAAAAATTCACCCTGTATGTCAAAAACAAAGAGGGACTTAAGTGTCATCTTTCGTTTCATCAAACAGTAGCAACAGTTCGAAAAACCGCAAGTCTATATATCTAATAATATCCGAAGTAACCTGCAATTGCAACGAAATCTGGACAGCCTGTACATAAATCATTTGTATTATATATTATTTTAAACTAAAATAATGTATTATTTTAAAATGTAGGATTTACCATTTTTACCGAATCCCGAAAAATACAGGGCCGTATTTCGATTTTAAAGTATCAGGACCGTTTTTAAAAAAATGTGAGTTAGTGATGGTAGGAGTTTTTTAAATGTAGAGGTAATTATTTTTATCAAATTTATAAAAATACAGGTCCGTATTAGGATTTGACCTCAATGTGTGATACATCATTAAATTTGCATTAAAATGGGCTTTTGAATTTTGATATTAGAATATTAAGATCGTTTTTAAAAAATAAAGTTGATGATGATCCTACGAAAACAAAACGTCGCAGTTCAAATAAAATACCATCATTGGATAGAGCAGAAAAAGTGACAATGCAAAAGTGCACGGTATCTTAAAATCAGATTTTAAATAATACCTGGATAAAAATAAAAAATTCAAATTTTTCGTTTTTTTCCAAATATCTACGAAAATATTCGGAATTTTAAAATTTTGTAAAAAGCATACTGTTAGGCACATAAAACCTTAACTTTGTTCCCATTTAAACGACTTCTTATCTCTTACCATTTCCAAAATGCCCTTACTGGCCCTTTTTACCTTGGTCACGTTGTATACTGTTGTTTTAACCAATAGCTGTACAGAATACGCCATATCATGGGTTGATAAGTGTTTAAAATTTTGCATAATATGTAACTTGACGGAGTTTAATTGATTCTTAAACAGTTAAAACGGCCGACAGACTATGCAACTCGTTGTAAAACTCAAGTATATTTGACTGTCGAAACAGCAATTGCATAATCTGCCCATGTTTTGTATTGACTTTGACATTTTTTTCTTAACTTCTTTTTCATTGTCGATTACTAGTATAAAACCTTTATATAAACGGAATTGTATATATCTTTTCAAGAATGTTCAATGCTTCGTCATACATTGTTGTTCTCGCTTCATGTCATCTAAACTAAGAGTGACAAAAAAATTAGGTAATTGGCGAAAGTCTGGAATAAATCGTTACTAGGCAATCAAATATCAATAACTGTTATTTTTCGATATTTTAGACATCTCAAATATTTTTATTAATTTGTATGTAAAAGTTGAGTAAATAGGAGAATTATGTGTTTAGTACCTATGTTTCGAACTAACCGACAATCCAGCTACATATTTTGATGTACTGTAAACCTGAATTTAACCTGCAACATTGTGAACCCAAATTATTCGTGCAACGTAAGTTGTTCAAAACAATTTAGAATATTATGTGTTTTTTTGTAATTTTAATATACGTCGATATTGAAAAAATATGCCGCAACAATATACAGAAGCCAACCAAGCTCTTATTTTGAAGATGGTAAAGTATTTTCGCTAAAATGGATATGGAGAAAAAGAAGGTAAACTCTATCACCCGTGAGTGCGGTATTTAATGTAAGTTACAAACATTTTAATCCCCATGAGTTTAAAGTTTTATAAATCAAATAAAGCAGTTTGATAAATATACGACGTGCCCTAATATCGATATGACGTCACATAATGTGACAAAACATTAAACATCTTTGACAAGATCTTATACTGTTTTCCCAAATGATAACAAAATCGTATTGCAAATCTTTACGACTGATTGATGCTCAGACTATCTGTGGGCAAAAGTCTATGCAACCTATTGCACCGATTCTCTGAAATACCTGTCGTACGACAAGTTGCATAGTCTGTCTGTGGGTCGTTTTAGTCTGTTTATAATTATTATTTCGAAAACCGAATAGCCCAAAACTACACCGCATGCTCGATTAGGTCATCAACAAAATTATCTAAAAATTTTCACACTTAACTGTTTTTTTTCTCTTGATAACCCAGGCATCCCCAAAATAGGAAACCATATTTATTTACAGCTGTGTTATTTGATAAAAAACCTAAAATTAATTTTACCTAATTTGAAATTCACCACTAAACTACAAGAGACATTTACGTTAATTGCAAGAATCCGACAAACAAAAGAACCTACATAGATCGCCACTACTGATGCCGCCTTTACATGTAGCCACTGTCGATGCCGCTGCCTCTGTTCCTGCCAGTCCCACGAGCGACGAGTTTACAAACTCGCCAGCTCACTTCCCTGCTCTCTGCCGCGAAAGTGAGCTGCATGTAAAGGGGCACTTTATTAGAAAGATGCAACTAATAAAAAAGGGTTAACGAAATGACCATGATGATGGATGAATGGGAGGTATACATACCCGAGCTGCACCGGCCCACTCTGCCTCGCAATAGAATCTTCGCTTATGAGGGCCCTGGTCATAGATTCAGTGGGGTTAGTGCCCCCTTCGTGCTGCTCAACAACACAACACATTAGCAAACCCCGTAGCACGCACCCACGCACATTTTAAGAATATACTCTAGTGACATGGACAACAAAAGACAAAATTCACACAGGTGCACACTTAACAAATATGTTTAATAAAAAAATGTGTTTTTGAGGCCAAGATGTGTTTTGGAGACAATAGTTTGTGAGGAAGCGAACTTTTATTTTTGAGGTGTATTTTTATTTATATAAATATACATAAAAATGCCATTTTGAAAAAAAACATTAACTTTACTTAAAATAATTACAGTTTTTGCACTTTCAGTATAGTGTATACCGATTTTTTTATTTAAACTAAGGTATTTCACTTTTAATAGGATTTGAACCACACTGCATGAGATGCCTTGCGTTCCGGCAGGTCAAAAACGTTACCGTTTTAAGAATTTGTGCAAAAAAATTATAGAATTGTTTTTAATAATCGCCGGCTAAAGTTAAACGAGATAATTGAGGCTCTGGGCACACTGAAATAGCGAACTCATAATAATTTATCTGAAAACTGTCAAACCCTGCCGAATTAAGAGGTTAAACCTTATCGAAGCTGCCATATTGACAAGAAAATATCCATACAATTTAATACAGTTAATTTATGGCAAACGTGTTTAAGCGCCCAATCTCTATTTGGCCTTTGACCAGTAAACAAGTGCGTTAAAAGATATATATTTTTTCAGAATACAGGCCGCTGAAGACGTGTAGCAACGTTTTTTGACTCTAGAGTATCTGAGAGAAATCCACTCTGTCATCAACAGTACTTAAAAAGTATTTTCGTCGCATTGGGGTGATTCCTTAACATATTTTTTCGAATCAAACGTTGTACATTAGTGACGGGGTGGTTAAAATACATAATTGGTAGAGCACAAAAACAAATTTAACTAAAACCAGTTCTAACTAGAGCATGACTTGAAGAGTACATAAAGTACCTTGAAATAGATTGATTTATTTGGATAAATCAAAGGGAAATAATTTTGAAGAGTTGCATCGTAGCACTGCAAAAAGAAATGAGTAAAAGACCTTTGCATTTATTTAGCAAACGAGAAAAAAAAAACAAAAAGAAAATAAAAGAGAAACAGCAAAAAACAATTATTCAGTTTTACTATACTTTGGGCACTACAAATTGAGAAAATCACCTGAACAAAAAATGCATCTCATTGGTTTAAAAAGTCAGTAACCGTAGTTACTAGGTATTCATTATCAATATAAAGTGCTCAAAGTATAAGTGGTTACATTTTTTTTCAAAACACACCTTCAGGCAAAATGTATGACTCAAATCCTAGAACAAGTAATTTGAAATACATAGCTGATAAAATAAAATATATTTTGTAAGCGTTTAAGTTCAACATAAGTGGACCGGTAGTTGTATATGCAAGAGTTTTAGGGTTAGTACTACACGAGCGTTTTAAATGTGAAGTTTAAAACAAGTTGAATTTAATCAAAGCTACTACACAAGCACTTCTACGGTTCCTCTAAGAGACCATATACATGGTGTTAGGTAAATAATGTTTGTAACTTCAAGCATCATTCTAGGCAAAAAAGTTTCTTATAACATTTGTCCCAACATCAGCCGCATCTTAATTATTTTAAATCATATGCAATATAGCGTAAAATGTATCAATACATCAGGTTAATTATTTAACCTAAATTTAAAATATATTTTTCGTTTACTAAACACAATTGGCAACGTCGTACAGCGACATCGTGCCGGTAGCCAAAAAATAAATACCAACATTGGTCAAATTTAATATTCTGAGCTGATAGTTGTCAAGCACACATTAATGCAAGTAATGAACCCTTTTGAACACTGATTTATTGAAATCAAAATATTTATTTTGACGTAGTTTATTACTGTATCAGTCGCGTGCCACCGGTTTTACAGTAGGCAGAGGGAAATAAGATAATGTTTTGTAGGTAGCGTGATAGTAATACGATATGCTTTTATTATTTATCTAGGAGTATGTACTCAGCTCTGTCTTAGGCTCAGTGTATTCGTAAAGGTTTGAATAGTCTACCATTTGCGTATATAGAACATCGCTTCTGAATAACTACCAATATAGGCCCATCTTTAGTTACATTGGACACAGGTGGTCGATAGTTGCCTACATACATTAATGCAATCGATTGAAATCAGACTTATCTTGAAGTATGTAGTAGCGAATAAATAGCCCATTTCATACAAACATTTAACAGCAACTTTATGTGATTTACGAATGTAGTGTTTTTTTGGTGCATCGATCGCATCGTTTTAAGTAAGTGACTGATAATTTTGGGAATTGGTGGTGTGTATCGCCACGTATCCGTAAGTGTTTTTTTGTATTTAATTTAATATACTAAAGGCACTATTACATGAATTATTAGCCACAAAAATTGCGTAGAACTTTTTAATAATTGAAGGCATAATTTTCAACAAATATCATACAATGTAAACAATTCGATAAATCAGTGCGGTCTTTGTGCGCAACGTTGCCAAATGTTTGAGAAAATTTAATTATTTACGACTCTATTTTCTCGAAAACGATTGATTTTAGACATATTTTATTATAAACTTTTTGCTTATAATAATGCAAGGAATCACTTCTTAAAGCTACGAACATTATTTTTCTGTATTTTTCTTATATAAAAGCGACACAAACAAGGCGTTAGAAACGCCCGTCTAATTTGAGTTTAAAGTACCATGATAAATAACATTAAGATACATAAAGCAACGCAGGTTTTAATCTTAAGTATTTGATAAGGCAAAGGCAATTGTTTAATTTTGCAGCTTACAGGGTGAAAACCTTATAGATCAAAGCTTTTGTGTTCTCACTAATAAAATAGGAAAAGCTTAAATACAGGGCCTCCAAAATTATTAAAGAATATTTCTAATCTTAATGTACGTCTGCCTTAAAATTTATTATATATGATTATTTTACTTAAAGATGGCTGGAGTCTTTGAAATAGGGTTTTAGATTATGTTTTAGCTAAAATTTGGATGTTTAAGGCAGGGTAATACCACAATTGTGTTAAAAATTACCGATAATCCTAAAAGACGTGTTTTTTTTTAAACTAAATGAGTTTTTTTGGTTTTTGAAAGTATAAATTGCCCAATGCGCAATTGTTAAAAACAACGGGAATAAACGAATGCAGCTTTAAAGAAAACTACGTGTTTCTTTTCAGCATTTTTAAATAATTATTAAGGCATGTGTGGTATATACTATAAAATTTCAGGAATGAAATAAAAACAAATTTAAAAAACCTATTTATAAAAATGAATCTTAGTGTTTTTGGAATAGATTTTTTCAATTTGGTTATTAATTTCTCGTACCTTAAATGAGGCAAATCGACTCATTTTTATAAAAATCTGAGTTAAAACTTTCAAACTATTGCCAAAACCGCGTTTGGCCCCGTTGCCATGGGTGAGTACAATGAGATTATTACTCTATTATGGAATTATCACCTATCAATAATTAGGAGGTAATTCAATTTCCCTTATGGATATTTTTACACATAAATGAAATTTTTGATTAAAAATAAATTCTTGGACGATAGACTAATTTGTTTTAAAGTAGAATTTAAACACGTAAAATAACAATAAAACATAAAGCAACAATAAAACATAACACAACATATGTTATTCGACCACATATTTAATTTACTTTTTTTAACGTAACTGCAGTTCAAACATTTACTTTTTAATAACATTTTTATGTTTGTCAAAATACATTTTTTTCTTGTTTAAAGATGTAACTACATACTTCTATTAAATAAATTATTATTTACTATACGGGAACCGTTCAAAAAAGTAATTTTTGTTTAAAATTTTTTACCAATTTCAGGAAACTCTATGTAATGGTGAAGAGAGAAATACCAAGAGTATTTAAATAAAATAAAATAAAAAAAAATAAAAGAGGAAGAGACTTATGGTAGGGTTACATCTGGCACGTAAAGTACTGAGGAGTGATTTTAGAACGCCACGCTAGATGAAAAATAAAAATTTAATTTTAAAATAAAATTTGACCAAAATTTGTTTTAAAAGTATTGTATCCCGACTAAAAATAATCTGGAGAATCCGAAAAATAAAAATATACAGGATGTCCCATTTAAAAATCAAAAGTTCCAGTCATTTCCAGTGAAACCGGAAGTCGTAAAAGCCTATCATATACACCTAATAATCACTTTTCGTAAGTCAAATAACCTTACCAAGTTTCGTCAGTATCGATAAAGAAATAAAAAATGGCAGCCGGAAAGTGATCTCGTTGTCACCCGGTATATATCATGCAATAAATGTCAGATGTAAACCCACCATTAAAAGTGTTTTTAGGTTTTTACGTATAAAACACTTGGGATGACCATAAATATGGTTTATTTACCACAATTTCTTAAACATTGTGAAGTAAGGGAAGGAGGCATCATGTGTAAATTTTGTCTTTTGGTTTTACAAATTTCGCCTTTATTTACAGTTTTGCAGCAAGTAGTAAAAATTAAGTAACTATTGCGCTAAAACTTAAATGTATAATTGAAGACCTGAGAATGAAAAGTGGATAAAGTTTTTTCTTGTCCACTTTTTATCCCAATTATATTTAAAAATTATAAAATTAATAACTTATGTCGTCAGCTCTGCGTGAAAAGAATAGGTTTATTTGTTGGTTTTAAGACTAAACGAAAACGGAGTTTTTTGTGTACAAAAATTAAATAAAAATTATTTTTGATAAATATGGTCATTATCCACTTTTCATTTTCAGGTCTTCAAATTAAGGGTCCTAGTTTCAAAATGAACAATCTACATTTACACTTTTTCATGCAACCGTGAAATAAATGTCCCAAAATTTTGATTTTTCTGAGTAAATTTAAATAAATCACTTTTTAGGCCATAACTACATCCATGACAGGAGGTTCAAACTTTAGATAGAATAGATTAAATTCAATGTAAAGATTTTTTGTTTATTTTTAATTAATATAACATGAAAATCTAATTTTGGAGAAGGTACACTTTGAAACTAGGCCCTCATTTGTCGTATGATATACATATTGTTTTAAAATTGCGACTTTTTGTGGTTTGCATTTTAAATATTTGTTATATCTTTTTATTGTCTTCAATAAAAAGAAAAAGTTACAGCTATTAAACGTTTGACGGGAAAAAAATCAGAAATAGCTACTGCACGTTTTTACTTTATTATTAAGAAATCCACATACACGTAGTGCCAGCTTGATACGTTTAAATTAAACTTCAGTGTGCTAAATACTAGCAGGTAGAGATTAGAAAAAGAATGCCAGCATGTAAACATTTCTGATAGGGTGACACATCGCGCTCTGCTTTAAGGTCTGGCCACACATAACCGAACCGAAGCCGCGCCGAGCCCGGATTCAAAATTATAGAGGAAATTGGGGCAGATTAATTTAATTTTAAAGCACTTTTATGCCTTCAAAAATATAAAAACATTTTTGTTAACTTGAGTTTATTGTTTCATGTATTTATATCTTCTTGTTTAAATAAAACAAATTTTCTTAAATACCAAACTTTTTGCTTTACGTTTTCGGAAACTTCCTGAATATGCTCTCTAAATTGTGCTACCCAATCTTTCCAAAACATTTATTTTTTGTCCGTAACCCTGATTATACTTATGTTTTTACGAAATTCATAATCCATAATGTAAGGAGTTGCTACAATAAGCTCATAGAACATCTTACTTTTGTTCAATAAATATTATGTTAAAATCTTCCCATATTTTTGTTGGGCAGCGGTTTCAACGCTGAATTGAAAAACAATAATTTTTCTTAACATATTTTAGAAACTTTGTAGTACAATAGTAAAAAGTTCCAAGTTTAATAAGAAATTGCCCCGCATCCCCTAAATTTCACCAGCGATACGCACGGCTGCGAGCTCGTTGCGGTTATGTGTGGCCAGACCTTTATTATTTCTTTAGACCGTCTTTGTATAACGCATTGATTGCAACAACAATCCGCATTGAACGTTTTCAAATAGCACTACGTGCATATGTCGATGTTTGTGAAAAACTTGCTTGAAAACTGTAAATATAGTTTTGTACGTGTATAAATATAGTAAAATAAAATTAAAATCAATACAAGCCATTCACCTAAAGCCCAAAAAGTCTCGAAAAAAGATTTAAAAACACCTAGCATGAACATCACTACAAAATACAAATGTACGAAAAATTTAACAAAAAGAGACGCAAGACCCCAATAAAAAGTACCAGCAGACGTGCATTATGTATAAACAAAACCATGCTTATGTTGTATAAACGAAAATTACATAATACAGGGTAATAAAAATTAAGCGCCCGCCATTAGTAACTTTACGTTTTTTAAGGTTAAATACTGCAAAAAACAATTGCCAATCGTGTTTTCGGCTTAGAGGGTAAAATGGCATTTTTTTAGACTTGTTCATTTTATCATCATTATAAATATCTTATAAAGAGCTTTAAGCAAATATTGCATTCAATATGTTTATACTTAATAGCTTTAAAACTATGGATATCTTAACCTCAAAGTTATTCTAAATTCCTGACGATGGAAATATTTCGAAAACTATTAAAAATTGGATTTATAAATTATGGTATTATTTTTAAAGCTCTTCAAAATTTATTTTTAATAGTGATAAAATAAACATTGTTTGGAAACAAGATAGTCAATTGTTTTTGGCAATCTTTTACTTTAAAGATCGTAAAAATGCTACTGGTTTTCCAATTTAAGCAATTTTGTATCTTGACCAATAACAAAGATAAAAGATACCAATGTCGGACTACTAATATTGTTTTTCTGTATATTAACCATTAAAAGTAAATGCTTAAATTGGACGATAAAAATGTAATGACGCTTGGTATCATTTTAGAGTTCAGAAATCTCTTATTTTAAATAAACCTTTTTCCAGAAGAAACATTAGTTTCTAACAATACATAAACACAATCAATGTTTACTAAGTCTAGGATGTTATTTTTAAAAGTATAATTGGTTTGTTTGCAGTAAGTAAAAGTATTATTTGTGTTCTAAAATAATATACAGCAATCAGTACCTACCTACAATCTCAATACTACAAAATACCCGTTTGTGGCAAACTTTTTTTGGTCACCGTGTACACAAGGTGTTTTCCTAACTATGGTACACGAAGCTTTAAGGGTGATTTCTCAAATTGTTTTATAAAAAAGTATCTATTAACATGTTCGGAGGTTGCTTCGTTTCTGAGATACAGGAGGTTAAAGTTAAATAAAGTGGGTATTTTATAAATATTTCTAATATTTCTAAATTGATTCAGTTAAAATTTAGATATTTGAAGCAATAAGGCGCTTATTTAACCCTATACCTAGTTGGGTCTCATTGGGCACCACAGTTTATATTATTGAGAAAAAAGTATGCCAATGATTTTTTCTTGTAGTTTTTATATTTATTCCTATTAAGAAACCTAAAATATTACTTTTTAGTCTTTTGTCTTTTCTTCGTATTTATTTTCAGTTTTCGAGAAAAGAAACACATAAAATTAAAAACCAAAAATAAAAAATAAACAATTTCCATTTTTGATTTTTTATGTTGCCTACGGATACTTTTTTTATTATTTAAAATGAATTAATTTTTTACTGAAGTTGAAACCAATTCTAAGAATATACAAGTTACTAAAAAGTTGTATTTTTAGTCGGCTTAATCACATAAAAATATAAAATATACAAAATCAAGTCAGTGGTGTACTTTTTCTTAAATAAAATTGTTTGGGTGCCCTATTGACACGCTACTGGACCTAATAATTTTGATCTATTATAGTTAGAGTTAAAGAAGCGCCTTATTACTTCAAATAACTGTATTAAATTTTATTCAAAGCGGTTTAGGGATATTTAAAATATTTATAAAACCTACATCGCACATACCTATTGTTCATGTCCAAAGAAACTTTTTTTATAAAACAAAAAATCATCTAAAGTTTCGTACCCTAGTTAAGAAATACCCTGTATATTTTACTCTGCAGAATACCAAAATTATGTTTATATGTTTTGTTTTATCGTACTTGCAAATATTAATAATTTCTGTGTATAGTTATTTTACTTAATTTAAAATGGCTGACCTGTAAATCTCAGGTGGGACTGACTCCTGGACAAAAAAACCGTACAACCCAAATTTTGTTCTAATTCAATCCTAAATAACTTTTAGTTTTTAGTCAGTTATCAACTCCATCCATAAAGATTATTATTTAATATGGGAATTGCAAAAGTTTTATAGGATTGGGTGTTGTACAGGGAAAGCCAAATGTTATATTTTGACCCAAATTTTCGAATATTCTGTAGAATAATTTAACTTTACAACTTTTTACCAGTGTATTTGATTTTTACAAGCCCTATACATTTCCTTTTTCATTTATATCAGTATCTCTATTCTAAAAGAAAATACAAATGTTTATATAAGACAACAAAATTTGTGTATCGGATGTCAAGGTAATTTACAATTTTACATTTCCCCTAAATTTTTAATTTTGACGATAAAAAATTATTAAAAATATTAGTTTGTTTAGTTGATTTCTTACTTTTCAAATCAGTTATCAGATTTTTGCTATTTCTTAAGATATACAAGGTAGAACAAAAAGTATAATTTTAAAAGGCAAAAACACCCTGCAGATTATATCACTTAAAGACCTTTAAAAATAATAATACCATATTTTGCTATAGTTGGATATCTTTATACGTTTCGAAAATATGACCATCAAAATCTTACGTGTTTTCTTTAAAAATTTGCATTTTCCTAAGAATTATACAGGGATTGTTCCGGGAAAATGTGGGAAATCTCTCGCACACGTATGGAACAGATGAAAATAACACGACAAGTTCCTATAAAATTTTTCCGTTTAAGCCCCCTGCGGAGATACTGATCCCCTAAAGGGGGCAGCTAGAAACTCGATTTTTCGTGAATAACTTTTAAAGCGCTCTGTATAATTTGATAATATTTTAATTACTGATGCATACTAGTAAAGACCTCTTAAAATAGTGCCCTTGAAACTTATGTCGCTTCTTTAGTTTGCCAGGGACGGACTAGTTTTCGCACATTATTGATAATATTTTTTACGCCCTGTATGGTGAAGACAACAAAAACATGTTTTTGGGTAGTTTAAACCTTTTGCTAAAAAAAAAGGTACTCTTGTTTGACATCGATAAAATGAACCGTTTTCGAGTAAAAAATTATTTTAACAATAAGAGTTTATTTTTGTTTAATAATACAATATTTTATTTTCGATGTAATTTGTAATTTTTGATTCAGTATTGAATCCTCTCGTAGCAGGTCAGGAATTTGTTGCAAAAGACTGCGAGAACTAGTCCGTCCCTGGTAAACTAAAGAAGCGACATAAGTTTCAAGGGCACTATTTTAAGAGGTCTTTACTAGTATGCATCGTACTAAAAATATTTATCAAATTATACAAGAGCGCTTTGCAAAGTTATTCTTACGAAAAGAATCGATTTCAAGCTGCCCCCTTAGGGGGATCCTATCTCACCGAGCGAAGCTCAAACGGAAAAAATTTATAGGAACTTGTCGTGTTGCTTTCCATCTGTTATTCCATACGTGTGCGAGATTTCCCACATTTTCCCGGACACTCTGTAGATACTGACATAAATAAAAGAAAGGAAAAGTTAAAAAAGAGATGGGGCTTTAAAGTACAATACACTGGTAAAAAATTGGCGAGGTTAAATTTTTCCACAGGGATTATTCGAAAATTTGAGGTCATAATGCAACATTTGACTCTCCTGTACATAACACCTAATCTACTATGAAAAAGCTTTTGGCAAATCTCCATAATAAATAATAATCTTGATAAAAGGAGTTACAAGTGGGCCAAAAAATAGTTGAAATCGGACAAAAAAAAAAACAAAAAGTTATTTAAGATTAAATAAAAAAAACAAAATTTTGTTTGTCCGTTTTTTTTGTCCAGGAGGAAGTACATACTTAAGATAATGTTTATTTCATCTAAAACACTTAATTATAGTACTTACTATAATTAAAATAGTATAGTATAGTTTGTATACACCAAACATTAAAGCGTTAAGATTCTCAATTGAGATATTATCTATTCACCAATTTGTGAAACATGCACCACCAAATAGTAAGTGCTCGCAACTTCCACACCTTAATAAAGCTATTAATTGGTTTATTTATTAAAAATATAGTACTATTATGTAAGTTGTTGGCATGCGATTATTTAGTTACAATTTATTTTGTAGAATATACGCAATGTTTTTACTAGCCATATTTATTACCATTAAAATATCAAACTGAAAGGCTCCAATGTGATTTCTTATTTCAAATACTAAGGACAGAAAGGCAGTAATAGACAACAGACTACAATTTTGTTTAAAACGTATACTTTTTGCAGTATCTTACACTACACTACAAATTAACGTAAATTGTAAAAAAATTGGTGAATATTCCCCAAAAATTGCCCAATTTTCTTTTATATGGAACCATACTTTGAGCACTTTATGTTGATAACGAAGATCTAGTAAGTAACTACGGTTACTGACTTTTTAAACCAATAAAAAACGTTTTTTATTGTGGTAACTATGGTTACTACTTTAAACCAATGTATTACGGTTTCTGTTCAGCAGGGAGATCATGATAATCGATTAAATTGAGCAAGTCGAAGGGCATCTCTATAAATTCAGCCACGACAATCGATCGAGTTTACCATCGGCAACTTTCGTTTTTCTTGCTGTTGCCGAGGGTAAACTCGATCGAACTATCATCTTGGAATTTATGAAGATGCATATCAACTTAATCGATTTAATCGAATCTGAGTGTCGTGATCTCCCTGCAGGTGTTTTTTTTAAATTTATAGTGCCCAAAGTAAAGTTCATATAAATTTTGAAGTTTAAGACCCTTTATGACAAATAAACCCAAAGTTGTCACACTGTTTTCTCTTTTAATACCTACAGGGTGTTACAGAATGTTGTTAAGAAAAATTTAAGGGTCGATTCTACATTAGAAAATATAAAGAATAGGTGTTAAACTTTTTAAAAAACTGAAAAATTTCGAAACATTTTTCTTTAGTAAAAATTGTTAGACTGGATGTAAAATAAAAATACACTGTGTCGCAGGATACGTGTTACAAGAGGACAAATTGACTAAACATTTTTAAATTTTGAATCGGTATTTTGGGAAAACTGGTCGCATGGTCTGAATTAGAAATACAAAAATTTTACTTAAATTGGTATTATACAGATCGAGCTATAAGTAAAAATATAGAAAATCTTTCAGGAGTAAATCACTTTACTTTTTAAAATATAACAAATTTGTTAAAGTTATGGTTGTAGAGAATTAAATTTTATGTTACAATTTGAAATAAAAACTTTAAAGTAAAAAAAATTAGTATTTTTTTACTTTAATGTTTATACTTCCATTTGTCCTCTTGAAACACCTTTCCTGGGAAACACCGTATGTATTTATTGTTGTTGTTACATAACTTCTAATTAAAAATTATAAAACCTATATTTAAAAGAAAAGTTCCCGCAATGTTTATTTATATGGTCTAAAAATATGCAATTAGGTGGACTTATATTTTATTTTGATTCTACTTAAACTAAACAAGATACAAAAGATTTAGAAGAGATAAAAGTTACATTTCTTGTTTTATGTCAGTTGGCGAACCGTTTTTTTGTTAGAAATATTTGATCAGTTGCCGCTCGAGACGCCACTGGACTGTAAAATGAAATTAAGGAAATGATAAATAGCCCCCTTTATGCTGTAAATAACATTGCGAAATTAAAAACAAAATTGGTTAAAGGATATTTTAGATTTAAAAAAAAAAACATTTGTTTTTACGGACTTTTTAATAGTAGATTCTACCTTTAAATTTTCCTATCAACATTCTGTAACACCCTGTATAGGTTTACGTATTTGTGCAAATTTTAACAAGATCATCATAAAACAAGACCAAAAAATGACGCTACTGTAACTGTTGACCTCTTTAACTGCACAAACTTATAAACAAAAATTATTGTCAATGAATGGTTTTAAGCTATGACAGCTTTAAATTGTAACAAATCAGGAATGCACTCAGTATTTAGTAGCTTTATTTTTTATTTAGTGTCAAATAAACAGTTGGCAGTAGGTATTGCCACGAAAATACTTTGGGGAAGCGCACACCAAGGTGGTGTGGCAAGTAGCAAGTGACACGCATCTAGCATGTTACTTTAAATGGAACCAATTTAAACAAATGAATCAGCGCACATCCGTGGCGTGGCACGCTGTATGGCGCCCCACGTTGGTGGGCGCTGCTTTATTTATTTGCATTAGTTCTATCTAAAGTAACATGCTAAATGCGTGCCACTTGCTACTTGCTACTTGCCACGCCACTTTGGTGTGCGCTCTGCCTAAAGTATCAGGAAAAAATGCTTTAAATTGTGAAATAAATAATAACGAAAATATGATGATTGGTAGTGTAGTGTGTAGATTCTAAATCGTTTGGTTAGATTATTAAATAATCAAATATATACGACACAGACACATGAATCTTGCCTCAACGTCTTCAGGTAATTGATCGAGTCTGCCATGACGAACGAATAGTGCTGGAAGAACAACATTTCTTACACATTTGTTTACCCAAAGTTGGTTTTACACTTGACAAGTTATTGATCAATTAGGCCCAATTGTGCAAAGCAGGTTTAAACTCAGTTCTACTGACCTGAGGTCAGGTGTGTAAACTTTCCGTAATATCTCAATATTGCTGTCAGTAGTTCAGGAATTAAAAGAAATTTAGATTTTACGGAAAGTTTATAGGCCTGACCTCCGTTCAGTAGAAAATGAGTGCAAACCTGTTTTGTAAAGCTTAGTTCATAAGCTTGCGTGATTTGCGAATTGCGAATCTTGTTCTGATTAGTCAATTTCTAACGAAACATTCGAAAGTCGTTACAAATTCACAACAGAACCGTTTCGCAATTCGCAAACTAAGCTTAAAACTGGGCCTTAATTGAAAAAGCACTTTTTAACGTGTAAAATAGATAACACTTTTCTTAATTATTTAATCAGTTTGTTAAGTTTAGATGTTTAAGTTTTTAAAGAAATTGGTACTTGTTCTATTTTTTTATCTGTTTTTATTGGATTTTTAGTTACTTTTTGTCCTCTTCTTCTTTGACAGTTAAATGTCAGAAGAGCTTGGTATTCCTATATCTTAGTTTTTGTTTTGACTAGTAATATTAGTCCCTGGGCCAGTAATGAAATTGACTTCATGATAATAACACTTTTAAACCCTTTTGACAAGTCTATCAGATTATTCATACCGCCATATATAAAAACGGCGCTTTAACCCAGCCTGTCAATATCAAATGTCTCGGGTGTGGGACTGGACAAACGCGTCACTTTTTTGTCGGATAAGTTTACCACAATGTTTTACAAGCAATTTTTAAATATTGTGCCGAACATTGTAAGAGTTGCAGTTACGAAACTCGCCCAATCCGATACCCAAAACATGTCCATGGGTCTTATAGTTTCGTGACTTTAAAACTTTTTGGTACAATGTTTTAAAATTTCACGTAAAACATTGTGGTAAACTTGTTCGATAAAAAAGTGACGCGTTCTTCCAGTCCGACACCCGAAGCATTTGACATTGACAGGCTGGGTTAAAGCGCTGCTTCCATATATGGCGGTATAAATATTCGTCGCAGAATCCTCTAAAAAGGTTTTAAAAGGTGTTGAATAGTCACATTTGATCATAAAGTCAATTTTATTTCTGGTCCAAGGACGTATAATTAAAATATTAAAAGTATATAAAGTAAATATCTCTTTATCAACTTTGTGAGCAAGTAACTGGACAAGTTTTTGATTAATAACTTGGTATATGTAATAGAAGCCTTAGTATTTTCAGGTAATAACAAGTGTTGCGGTGTTTAAAGATCTGGTGATAGTGGTAATATTTTTATTGTTTATATCATATTCTGTGCAGAAGAAAACTATGCGTCGTTATACTGCCCACAACTCTGCCCTGCCTAACTAACCTAACTATTTTTCTGTTTTTTAAAACAAAAGTTGCAATATATTTTTATGTCTTAAAATAACGAAAAATAAGGTTTATTATTAAGAATAAAAATGGTAATTTTAGTTGATAAATCAAGAGCCTAATTTCAAAACACAGTTTTTGATTAAAATACAAGTTATAGTATCGCACAATTTTCATTACGCTTTTTTCATTTATGTTTAAAATATTTTTTTGATTGGATTATGTTATATTTATGTATTAACTATTTTGTGATTGCTATATCAGTCAAAATTTGGCTGAAAACCTTCATTTAAATTTAAAAAAAATGCGTTTTTATTTGAATGATTTAAAAAACTTCGATTTGGCGTAGATACTATTAAAAAAATATTATCTAAAAACTGGGGCAAGAGAACTGCACAAAAGGTATACCAGATGTAATTGGCCTAAAAAGGCACGGATGAAAAAAATTTGGAATTTGCGAAAAAAGTTATTTTTAAAATATTTCAAACAAATGGGAAATAATAGTACGAATCACGTGTGCTTTCTAACCGCGAAAAAAATAAGAGCATATTTATGAGCTAATTCCATAAGAAAAACGTTATATCTTACCATACCATATTACCATTGAGATCTCAGGAACGGTAAGAGATATAGGGTTAGTTAAATTGAGAAAAGTTGCGCATTATATGCTTAACAATATTTTGTCAACTTTTTCCTCCAATTTAACAAATCCCTTTATTTTTACAGTTACCGAGATCCTTATGGCGCACCTTGAATTAGTCAGAGCCTGTATATTACAAATTTCCATTTCTCAATATTTGTGACGACATATTGTTACAAAATAATTAAAAATATGTATTTTAAGCCAGTAGCTTCAATAAATAAGCACATTAGTACAATAAAAACATCAATGTTACATTTAAATAAATATTTTATAAGCTTAACAAACTGACAGTATCGAATTAAGTAAATATGTAATTGTTATTTAATAAAAAAATAACTAAGTTATATACGAGTACTGTAAATCCATATTGATTTACAGCTTCTGTAACTGTAATAACCTTGACTAATTCATTAGAATTTTAGTCTTAACTATAATATTATAGACTCTACCTTATAATACAGGGTAAAAATCCATATTTTCCAATAAAAATTTGTTACAATAAAACGCGTTACAAAAAGAAAATCCGGCAACAAAATTTCAGATCATTCACAAAATAATAATTACAGTATGGCTAAATTACTGTTTAAAAAAACTCTTGCGAATGTTGTAAGTAACCTACAGGTGAGTTGCTGTATTTTTTTCTAACATAGTTGCCCTATACCGGGTGTTGCGCATAGATAACCTACATTTAGATCCGCAGTAGCATTTTTTTTTTTTTTTTGATTTTTCGGCTTTTTACGACCTCGCGCAGTAAACAAATGGACGGGTGGACGAAAATGCGCATTCTTAAGCTAAAGAAGTGTTACAGCAAAATGGCAAAGATATGAAAATAAAATTAAAAAAAACTTAGCATATCTGCAAAAACAGCATCTTGCTTTAATAACTTCCTTTGTTTTAAAGTTATTCGCGATCAAAATGGGTTAAATTATAGACGACCCCCTGTAATTAACTAATAAAAAAATATTTTTTAAGGTTTTTATGGGAATTAGACCCTATCACGAGATCTTTAAACATCACTTCACAAGTTCCTATTTTAAAAATTATTGTTAAGTATATAGGGGATAGTCTCCATATACATTTTTAGATACTGGATGAAATTATAATAAAAAATTCCGACTCTCACTCATCGGCTCACAATATCATTAAATTTTAAACGTTTTAAGTAATATCAAATTTTAGTACAAATACCAATAAAAATCTATTTCAAAGATAGAACAATTTTTTTTACCAAATGCCACATTTCGTTTTGATTGTTTTGAAGATACTAAAGAAACCTTAAGATGGCAAATGATTCATTACACTCGGTGAAAAATTAATCTATGGCAAAATAATACAAAAGTGGAAACAAACAAGCATTAGTTTTATTTTGGTCCCCAAAACTAGTTCAGTCATATGCCCAATAGTATCGATATAAAGGAAACTATGAATTGAAAATATTTTTCAAAAGGGCTTAATATACAATTTTTTTTTATTTTCTTACTAATTTATGTTGACATTAATAAATCGTCAATAGATTTTTTATATCAAACATTTTAATTTTTTTATATCTTACCAGAATTTTCGAAAAGAAAATTAAATAAATAAAAAGCAATCTATACATACAGTAACTAATTTTACAACGGCAAATATTAACATTGGTTGTATCAACTTTTAGAAAGAATTAAATTTAGTAAATAAGTCCTAAATACAATACATACAATAGTAAAAGCCTCAAAATATACGTCATGAATGAAACGTTATACCAGTGCGACACCATTCTTTTACCTGATGACAATAAGCATTTATTAATTTAGAAATTGTTTTTTTTTTTTACTTATCCTACCTACTTATAGAATCTGTAATGTATTAATTAAAATCTTACGAAGATATGTTTAGATCTTACAGCCCTTGAATACATTATAAAGGAGGGTTCCAACCAGAACCCACGATGTTAATTATTGTAAATAAAACAAAACGTTTTCAGATAATTCTCTTAATATATTTTTTATTATTATGATAGAAGGATCTATGATAATTATGTGTAAAACAAAATATTGACCAAATGCTTGCCACGGCTTCGGTGGATACCTCTATCCGATGGTCCATATTTTCAATGACATTATTGAGGTTCAATGTCCTTTATGTGCCGAATTATCTCATTACCTTGGACTTGAATTATTCTTGGCTTATTGACATACACTTTTTCTTTCAAATATTTCCAAAGCAAGAAGCTCCAAAGTATGAAAACACATGATCATGGTGGCAAATTAACATCGCCACGACATGAGATTACACGGCTATTGAATTTCTCGAGTAAAAGAACTGTGTGGCAAGTGGTACTATCCTGTTGAAACCACATATCGTTCAGATACATATTTCAATTTCTGAGACAATCATCCATGGACTTTAATTTGACTAATTGCGGCAATTCTGCTTGGTAATGAATCCACGAAGAATGAGATAATTCGGCACATAAACGACCTTCTCCGACGGTCCATATTTTCAATAACAGACATAATTTAGTATGTCGTTTATGTGCCGAATTATCTTATTCTTCGTGGATTCATTACTAAGCAGAATTGCCGCAATTGGGCAAATTAAAGTCCAAGGGTGATTGTCTAAAAGCAGATGCACCCACACAAAGTGACTGTATGGTGCGGTTTATGGGCTGCCGGCATCATCGGGCCGTACATCTTCAAAATGAGGTGAGCCAACAAGTTACCGTGATTCTTATGGCCAGAAATTGAAATATGTATCTGGACGATATGTGGTTTTAACAGGATAGTACCACTTGCCACACAGTTCTTTACTCGAGAAATTCAATAGCCGTGTAATCTCATGTCGTGGCGATGTCAATTTGCCATCATGATTATGTGTTTTGACACCTTGGAACTTTCTTCTTTGGAAATATTTAAAAGAAAAAGTGTACCTCAATAAGCCAAAAATAATTCAAGTCCAAAGTAATGAGATAATTCGGCACATAAAGGCCATTGAATCTCAACAATGTCATTGAAAATATGGACAATCGGATAGAGGTATGCTACCAAAGCCGTGGCAACTATTAGGCCAATATTTTGTTTCATATATAATTGACATAGATCCTTCCATCATAAGAAAAATATTAAAAGAATTATCTGAAAACTTTTTGTTTTATTTACAATTAACATATTATATAGTTTTAATTTAAAAAATAACAAAAGACATTTTACTTCAACATTTAAACTTGTTTTCTTTTAAGAAATTGTTTTTATCTTGTGTCTCCCTCGTGGCGCAGTGAACAGAGCGTTGACTTTCAAGCCAGAAGTTGCCGGTTCTGATTCCCAGCGGGGGAGACATATTTAGGTAGTAGTTATTTAAAAATAGCGACCGTGGTGGCACTACCGCGTTGTCTAAAAGGTGCTGTGAAATGCAAAATTGCATGTTTTAGTGCTTGGACAACGTTGACAGAATATGGGAAACGATGGGTTAAACATCTAATAACCCGGCACCCACGGTACTCTGGTATTTAAGCATAGGCCTTCGTGGGATGTCAAAAAGAAAAAAAATGATTAAAAAATATAGCTTGGCATTATTTGCTAACATTTCTAAAAAAACGTCATCTTTAAAACATATAAGGTGGCTTAATTATTATGCACAAGGATACTCTATTATTTCTCAAGACATTATTTAGAACCTACTTTGGTAATATGGTGACCCAAATAAAATACTTTGGTTTTAACAATGGTCTAGTAAAGAACGTGTTACCGTTTAATTTAGGGAAGTTATACATACCGGGTGTCAACGAATTTATTAGAAAAGCCAAACTCAAAGAGTATCAGATATATCAGAATGAGACATGGTATAGTAGTAGGTAAATGGTAATACAGAGGAGAACTTGCATATTTTTTACTTTCCAGTTATTTCCGCTTTAACCGGAAATGGTCCCAAATTTCAATTTTTTAATGGAACATCCTGTATACTTTATCATTTTCGGATTTCCGAGACAATCCTAAATTAGAATGTGGTATTTTAATTTTTTAGGCCTACTTAATTGTTTAAAGCAATTTTTAATATTGCGTCTAAGTGGCCATGATTGGGCTCAAATTAATCTAGGGACCCCAAGTGATGTTAGAAAAATAAAATCGTAAAGTTTTAGTGACCAACATAAAAGAGAGGAATAAAACAAGTTGGCAAATTAACATTTTGTGTGTCTTACTATTATTTTTCAAATGGTAACCCTTTTAGACAAGCACTTCTAAAAAAAGGTTTTTTAACGAATCTAACGATACCAATTTCACAACCTCACAAAAAAATAAAATTTGGTGGTCCGAAAGACTAGATCATGCTACCTTTATGTTTTTGGAGTCGCTGAACCCGAATCTAGGGTCGGTTTGACCTTATCAGGTCAGGGTCAAGGTCATTTTAAGGTCAATCACAGCACAACAATAAAAAATTATGAAGGTCCGAAAACCAGACCATGGTATCTTTTTTGTTTTTGGGGTCGCTGAATCCGAATCTGGGGTCGGTTTGACCCTATCAGGTCAGGGTCACGGTCTTTTTAAGGTCAAAATCATCAAAATTTATCGAAAAGGGACTACGAATCGTGATATTTTTCTGTTTTTGAAATCGCTGAATCCGAATCCAGGGTCAGTTTGATCCCATCAAATCATGGTCAGGGTCATTTCAAGGTTAAATCATTAAATTTTATTGAAAATAGACCAGAATCATTGTATATTTATGCTTTGGGGGTAGCTAAATCCGAATCAGTGGCTAAATTGACACATGATGTTAAGATCAAGGTCATATTAAGGTCAAATCATCAGAAGTTATCGTAAATGCACCAAAATCATGATATCTAGAAGTTGTTGGGTCGCTAAATCCGAATCCGTAGACAAATTAACACTTCCACATTCAGATTAAGCGACCCCAAAAACATAAAGGTACCACGTTTGTGGTCTATTTTCAATGAATTTTGACGATTTGACCTTAAGATAACCTTGACCAAGACCTTGTGGTCAAACTGACTTTGGATTCGGGTTCAGAGACCCCAAAAACATAAAGATCCCAGGTGTGTGGTCTATTTTCAATGAATTTTATTGATTTGACCTTGAAATAACGTTGACCATGACCTGATGGGTTCAAACCGACACCAGATTCGGATTCAGCGATCCCAAAAACATAAATATACCATGGTCTAGTCTTTCGGACCACAATTTTTTTTTTTGTGGGGTTGTGTTATTTATTTGTAATCGAAATAAATATATGGATATAAGATATAAAGGATCATGGGCCACCTAAATGCAATATTACAAATGGCTCTTAAAAATTCAAGTAGGCGTAAAAACTTTTAAAATTGTCAAAATCTTATTTAGAATTGTCTCAGGAGTTTAGCAATGTTAAAATATACGGGGTGTTCGTATTTAAAATATCAAATCTGATGTCATTTCCAGTTACACCGGAAGTAGGAAATATGCGAAAGTCTTTTCTTCCCTTACCATTGCCCTCTATACAAAGTTTCATTTTGATATGTCTAAAACTCTAGGAGTTATGGTTCGCCTAATAGCTTTGTTGAAACCCAGTATTAAGGTACACTTATACTGTTCACGTTTGATGAAAAAGTATTTTAAAAATTAAATAGGTGGCACAACCAATGTGGAAAAAGTCGTTTAAGAATAACTGACAACTTTCGTTTTAGGACATATTTTAACTGTATATAATAACCATTTTTTTTTAATTGCCACAATTGTCAACATAAGAATGTTTAATAAATTTCATTCCAAAGCTATTATATCTTTGTCCCTCAAGGTTTTTTCAGTATCTTTAAAACATAAGATGTGGTTTACTCACTGGCTTGAATAATACATAAAAATAAATTTAGCATTTTTATCTTGGTATTGAAATAATATTTCTAATAAATAATAAATAAAATGGTAATTTTACCAGTCTAATCTTAGACCAGGCTTAGCCCACCAAATAAAAAAATAGTTTTGTATGGTTCCTCGTAATTTAGCTTACACGCCTATTAGCTAATATGAGTACTAATTGCACTAACAGTATTAACAGCCTATAAATTAGTACCTTTTTAAATAAACACAACAATATACTATTTGTTATGTTAATATTTGCTTTAAAATATAACTAACTCAACTTCATGTTTTTTAAGTTTAATTTTCAATTGATGCAAACTTTTAGACAGTTTTTAGGGCCGTGGTTGCGCTAAGAACTTTAGCTTAGAAACAATGTTTTTCTTTATAGTTCAGGGAATACAGGATTTTGTCTTGCATAATTCGGTAGGAGTTATTTTTTTACAAATAGGTTTGCGAGAAACCGTTTGGGCCTGTATCTCGGTAACCGTACACTTGAGGCCCACAATTATAAGAGCCTTTATTATAGATAATTAAATTTTCTTTCTTTTTTGTTCAATAATTTTTTTCCTGTCACTTACCGTTCACGGTTTCTATGATTATTACTGTTTGTTTATTGACCTATTTACCGATATCTCTTCTAATAATTGTTTAAACAATAAATTGCTTAAAACTTAACTTTTAAATCGATGACTTTCCTACAGCTTTTGTTTGAAACTTTTTTCTATAACTAATATTTTCAAAGTTATAACGCGTTAATTTCAAAATTCCTGTGCCTGGGCAGTTAACGCCAGCTGGGCCTGAACACGCCATTCAACATCTAGCCAGGTATTACGCTATGCATGCTTCGTTCTTATTAACCTTGTACTCAGTAGTACCACATTTAACGCGTTGTATCTTCGAAAATATTAATTTTAGAAAAATAAGTTTAAAAGTTATCGATTTAAAAGTTTAATTTTAAGCAATTTAATATTACACGATTATTAGAAGATATATTCGTAAAAAGTCAATAAACAAACAGTAATTTTATTAATCGTGAACGGTAAGTACGAAAAAAATTGTTGAACAAAAAGATAAGAAAGTTTAATTATCTATAATAAAGGTCCTTATAATTGTAGGCCTAAAGTGCACGGTAATCGAGATATAGTCCCAAACAGTTTTTCGCAAAATGGCGTCACTTTCGGTTCGCCTTATTTGTAAGTATTTTGTGCTTTTAAGTTCATTACGTCATATTGTACCTATCTGTGAAAAAAACCTCTGCCGAATTATGCATTATGGATGGACAAGAGTAACTCTGCTGCTCATTACCAGTACTAATTTTTTTAAATATTTAATGAACATGTTAATTTCTTTAAAATTACCATAATAGTAACATTCTTTTCAGCTACATTCTGAAAGATCTTGCAATCTTTTTTGTTTAACATTGCAAAAATTAAAAA
This sequence comes from Listronotus bonariensis, assembly GCA_014170235.1. Taxonomy (NCBI): domain Eukaryota; kingdom Metazoa; phylum Arthropoda; class Insecta; order Coleoptera; family Curculionidae; genus Listronotus; species Listronotus bonariensis. The sequence goes on along the minus strand of JACEGR010006421.1, from coordinate 10,038 downwards.
TTAGGCTCAAACTAAACTGTATTATTTCTAAGAATACAGCAGTGGGTTTTATTTGGACAGTACCACATTTTCTCAGTTTCAAGAGATTTCTCGATAAGGTAAAATAGGTACTCTAAATGAGATAGATCCCTGGCACATTATTACGTAACTTAAAAATCTTGGCATATTTAATATAATATTCTGGGTGAGAATTATTATTTTACCACTAAATATTTTTATGGTGCAGGGTAGTTAAGACATACTTTTTTCAAATAATGATATACTTTTACATAAATTAATTTATCTACATATCTACACACAAGATAACCGAAAAGTCAACTATAATACCGAAAGGGTTACTGAAAGCATTCAAAAAACATAAAATAATCTTTGTAAATAATCGTTGGTCTTCGAGATACTGGCACTTTGAAATTTCATCAAAATCCTCCTGTTGGATTAGATTTTGATTGTCACACCTAAACAAATTCATATTTACAGATTTTAATTTCAGGTTTTGCAGCACTTACAGCATAGTCATTTCACCAACTAAAAGTTCTTTCTAAAACGTCAATAGTATCCACGGATGGACTTAACTTTACCTGTAACATTGTTATTTTTGATATTTCGAAAAGGTTATTCTTTAGAAAACTCTTTTGCTCCAACTGAACAAGCGAAAGCGTTAATAAGAAACTTCATATGATATTCGGGGCATTAGAAAATAGTTAAAATTTGAGTGTTCCCATATCTCGAAAACCATAGATTTTTTACTAAGGTCTTTTAATATTTCTTTGTAAGCTCACAAGTTGTTCCACCAGCCCTTTCAGTATTAACGTTGACTTTCCGGACATCTCGTATATGAAATCACCATACCCAAAAATTGTTTTATATCATTTCCGGTAACACTATGAAATCATTTTTAAAGCACTTAAAACTGTAAAAGATGATCAATTGAAAAAAAAATCTCTCTACAATAAACTGGGCTTTCGGTAACTATCCGTGCTGTAGGACTTTTAACCAGTTTCTTTTAAAACAACAAAAAGATTAGATTGTAACAACATTCTGCGTCACACAGTAGATTAAAAAATTTAGAAACACTTAATATATAAATTTGACTTAATGATTAAGGTTAAAAAAATTGGTTACCAAAAGCTGAAGCCATTGTAAAAAAATCTACTATAAATTGTCTATGTTTCTACCTCTATTGCCTCGAATAACAACAGGAAAGAAAAAACTTAGGAGTAAGGCACGCATAAGGCCAAGAGTGATGAACTTAACAAGGAGTGCTGAATTTTTAATATATGTCCACAGAAATAGGTTATGCTAGTGACGTCACCGTTTTCCCCAAAATATGGAATTATTTCTTAATTTGTTGCATATTTTCAAAGTAACCCACATAATAAAAGCATAGGAAAGCATTTAATAACAGTGTACCCTAACATACTAAAAAAATGTGTTACTTCTTATAATCTAAAAAATATCCAAGGGTTAATGACCACTGTTTACAGGCTTTAAAAACATTCATTGTTAGTCGCGAAAATATTACCGAAAGCACGAAAAAAGCTTCCAGTGCGATGATTGTAAACAAAGAATTAGGGAACAGTTAACCTTAGCCAACATGAGCTTAAATGGGATTGAGCACTCCTTGTTAAGTTTATCACCTTTAACATAAGACTACCAAATAATTAATGTGAACAAATACATGTCATAGTTAGGTATCCCTGGACCATTTTTACCGTTCATTTCTAACAAGCTAATTATTTCATGCGTAGCTTTATTTTACGAGACGCCCAACTTTTGTCCTTACAACAAGTTTCGTTGGTGGTAGGCTTACAGGGGTAGCAGGAATTAAGTGTGCTGATTTGACGAATATTAGACATTTATTACTCATAGGGATTTTATTTGTTAATTTTAAAGATAATTATTTAATATAAATCGACAAAATATTTGTCCTACAAAATGTAAGGTTTAATCAAAGAATTCCCTACCACCAACAATGTATGGTTAACGATTTCTGTGAAAAATAACTACTAACCAGCTGGTTTTTGTTTGGTTGGTTAAATAATATTCATATAATTTAACACCCACATTGTCCTACAAATTGCAAGCTACGTCATCCTGGTTTTTTGATATTTATCAAATCAACATATTTAATCTCTGCTACTTCCTGTACGCTACCACCAACGAAAATTGTTGTAAGGAAAAAGTTGGTCGTCTCGCCAAATTGAAGCTACTCACGAAAAGTTAGCTCGATTAGTAATGACTTGGTAAAAACGGTCCAGGGATCCCTTACTAATAGGTAATATTAGCTAGAAGACAACAATATGTTAAAAGGACGTGCAAAGGTCAACTTTCTTTCAATAAGTCACCTTTTAGTATTATCTGACATTCTTATATATTTGACTCCCAAATTTTGCCTTTACTGTCGTGCTACAGGGTGTTTTAGAATGATATGCTGAGAACTTATTAGATGATAGATATTAGAAGATATGTTCTAAGTTTCAAATTTTTAAGATAAAGCCAGGTAAACTTTTTAAAATATCTTTGATACCACATTAAATATTTAATTCAAGTCCCTTTCAGGCAAATTTGATAATTATCCTTTGTTATTTTGAGTAAATCTATGTTACCTATCTTTTATTCACATGGACTAATATTGTATTCAATGCCCTTTCTACACGTTCAATATATAGTTCATGAAAATTAAATACACAGTGACGGTTAGACTGGTAGTGATCTAAGAGACTAATAAAATATATTATTTTAACAATAAATTAAACCTAAGAAACCTGTATCTGCAAATTTAAGACATTTAGGACATAGGTTTGATTGAACATTTCTTCATAAAAATCACCTAAGGATCACCATCTCATTCTAAAACACTCAGTATATTCAAGTATGCAGGTATTTATCTATATTGCTATACGATCACTTTTGAATTTTACGGTAAATTTAAAGCAACTAACCCTAGTTTAAGGGCCTGGCCGCCAGCCCTAAGGCCTTCCTCCCCCAGCAGAGTGACTTGTTCCTCCTCGCGCGACGGATCGGCCATCTGGGCAGAGGCCTGATGTTCAGCCTGGTGACACATTGCAAAATCCCCCGAAGGTTCGAGGGTTAAAACAAAAGAAAAAACCAAAGAGTCCACCCAAAGAGGTTAGTAAAATAATTAGCCCCGAAAATGGTAGTAAACTTAATAAACAAGCCCCGAAAATGGTTAGTAAAAAATAAGCAAGCCCCTGGGCTGTTGACTGGCGTAGAGGAATAATAAATGGTTGGGGGTTAACTTTCTTTTAAAAACGGCCGCCAACTTAAAAGCAACCTCTGAAATTAACAGGTTTCTTTAATCAATGAAAGTAACTTTTCATTATTAATTTTACGAAAAAAGTTATTTTTTTAGAAAAAGGTTCTGCATGATCCAAAACCTAAAAGGTAACCATCAAAAATCAAGTTGTATTAGTAAATTACGAGGTTTGGCCAAAAATACAATTTTTGCTTACGAGTAAAATACCTGTATTTTGGCAATATTAAAAATTATTATATAAAAAAGATGGTAAGAATTAAATATAACTTTTAAATATGTAATTTTGCTTATTTTCAAGAATTTTTGTCAGCGATAATGGTAAAAATTTAGGTTTGTACATCAGTGTATTGTACATTGTTCTTGTTTTGATAGCAATAGATTTAAAAAGTTTATTTAGAATTTTCTTATAAAATTTATAGGTATTAAATCTATTGCACTAAAGTACAAACCTACATCTTTATTGTAACAAAAAATCTTGTAAATACACAAGCTTGAATATGTTAAAGTAATTTTAAATTTTACACTTCTTTTTTTTATAAATATTCCTATTATTAGCAAAAATACAGGTAATTACTCTCAAGCAAAAATATACTTTTGGTGGTAAACTCTTTAATGACTGATATAATTTGAGATCTAATGGTTGCCTTTTTAGGTTTGCAGAACTTTTATAAAGAGTAACTTCTATTTGAAAAATTGCGAATAAAAAGTAAGAAGTTACGTGGAGAGACTGTATATTAAATTAAAAAAACTCAATATGTTAGAGCAGAAATATACAGCGAAAAACAAAAAATATACAGCGTGTCTTCGGAAGTTCTTAACAAATGGCAAACTTTTTATTATTAATTTTACGAAAAAAGTAATTGTTTATAAAAGTCCTGCTTAATGAAAAATACATTTCCAAAAAAATATTTGAAGGTTGGATGTACAGGGTGGCTTAAAAATGACTTGTTTTCAAATTAAAATACGGGTTATTTCCTAAGTACGGTACCAAAGTTCAAAGGGTGATTTCTTATGTCATTTTATGAAGAAAAGTTCCTATAAACATATGTCCGGAGTAGCTTCGTTTCTGAGATACAGGGGGTTAAATTTTTTAAAGGTCTGTTTGTTTTTAAATATCTTAAATACGAAGTCAGATACAAAAAAATGTACTACACCAAAAGTTGTATTTTTAGTTGCTTTAAAGGAAAAATATAAAAACTGCATAAAAAGCCAGTGGCGTACATTTTCCTCTCAATAATATTGGCTGTTGTGCCCACTGTGCGCCACTGGCTTTTTATGCAGTTTTTATATTTTTTCCTTTAAAACAACTAAAAATACAACTTTTTGGTGTAATACATTTTTTTTGTATCTGGCTTCGTATTTAAGATATTTAAAAACAAACAGACCTTGAAAAAATATTTAACGTATCTCAGAAACGAAGCAACTCTGAACATATGTTTATAGGAACTTTTCTTTATAAAATGACATAAGAAATTACCCTTTAAGTTTGGTACCGTAGTTACGAAATAAGATTTATTTTAATTTGGAAACAAGTCATTTTTAAGCCACCCTGTACATCCAACCTTCAAATATTTTTGTGGAAATGTATTTTCTCATCAAGCAGGACTTTTTAATGAAGAGACACTTTTTTTCGTAAAATTAATAATAAAAAAGTACTCCATTTGTTAAGGACTTCCGAAGACACGCTGTATATACGGCTTTTATTTCATTTATAATGTAATAAATGCTATTAACATAAGGGAAAACATAATTGTGATCTAATAAAAAAAATCAGCCATTTCAAGCAATGTATTTATGTTAGAATGCCAAAATACCCATTTTTTATTCCTAAAAATAAAAATAATAATATTAGCGAAAATTAACTTTAGAAAACACCCGGTACAAGAAGTAAAATTAAAATATCTTATTTTTTGCCCCTATTATTATTTGATAAATAGCAAAAATAAATAGCGCGGAGTATTAATATACAAGGGAGTACCCGGTTAAGTACTTCCATCAAATATGAGCCCTGTATACAGGGCCGGTCGTAAAACACAAAAATATATCCATCAGAAATTTTCGAGCGGGTCAGATTAAGATAGGGTGGGTTAATTAAATGCCAAACAGTGTATATTCCATTAATTTGACTATTTGAGAGTGAAGCAAAGAAAGCGGAGGGCTACAAAGTCGTAAAAACGTCATTTTGACATTGTTGACCGTGGCTATATATATATATATATATATTTATTTTGAAGAAAAAAATCAAGAATAACAAAAATATATAAGCCGATACGATCCGAACGATTTACACAAGCCGAAATAATAATAATAAGGGTATTTTTTGAGATAAAATCTATAGCCGCTTCCCCCACCGATTAAAAGGTTATACATTAGCTTTGTTCGCGGGTTCGATTCTGAACCGGATCTGGGACTATTCGCATGCGCAGTGAAAAAGCAGCGTTCGCGGTTAGTAAAATCCTGAATTTTTAGTAACAGTTCTGTGTTCGCGGGTTACAATGGAATCAGTTCGTTACCGGTTCGTAACCTGATTAGCAGTCCTGGGATTTTTGTTGGAACTAAAAGTTCAGTGCTGAATTTCATGCGCATTGTCGACATGGTCAGCTGTTTTCTGTTTTTGTGGTACAGAAATAAACCGTTGTATTACAGTTTATTTGTTTTTGCCACTTTTTACGCGGATTAATATACCTGTTGAATATTTTTTTATATTTTTGTGATTCTGAGCGTATATAAACAAAGGATTTTTAATGGTATTCCGTATGAATGTATGTATGCAATAAAATAAATAAAGATTTAATTAAAAAATATAGCCACTATTACAAGATTTTACCATTTCTAGTTGTTTGAATTTTATCTTTAGTTAAATACACATAGGTACTTATGTTAAAAACGAGAGGAGGCAGGGAATCCCTCGTCTTCCGCCAAGAGACCTCGAGTGGCATTTGACAGTATAACAATTTACCTTTTTGTTTAAATTTATTTTTTTTTTTGTATAGTATCCAATTTAACCATGACAAATCCTAACCAAAAGGCTAGGTTAGAATACATCCTCAGCTATATAGAAAATCATTCGCGGTAAATAAAAATTCCGAACTAATAAATAACTAGACATGCGCTTTAAAACAATTCTAAACCAGTTCGGTTCTGGTTCAGAATCGGTTCATAACTAGACCCGCGAACAAAGCTAATATGTAAATCTTTGTTCTTATCATCTAAGCTTTGCAACCCAATAGAGTCTCTATGACGCTCGAGTAAATCCCCATTTAGCATCGTGGGCTCCTTACTAGCCATTTATTAATTTGTTACTAAAATCCATCCAAATTTAAAAAAAAATCCGCACAATTTATAAAATTGTATTATATCGATTTTCTAATACAATTATGTGATTTATTTTTGTAATTGAGGTCAATTGAACATAAAAACAATTCAGAAACAGGCTTATTAAAAGGGCTTCTTATAAAGGATTAAATTATTTTATTTAATTAAATATTATTTTAATTAACAATATGACGAATTAGTAAACGTGACAAATATCACTTTGATAGCGGATTATTAATTAGTTATTATCAAAGGAAACTAAGTTTCAAATAAAATTACGAGACGCCAGTCTACATGCCTATTCAAATGCCATACTAATAAAATAGCAGTTTAATGTAATGATGTGATGCATTTTGTGGCGGTTTAAAAACCAAAGCAAAGCTAATGTGTTAAACACAACACAATGGTTAGTAAAAATATTTTGAAAAATTAGGTGTACGTCAGTAAAAGACATAAAATTAAAAAAAAAAAAGATGCATTTACTAACGAAGGAAGAAGATAACAACGAATGTATGTTTAGGGATAGGTAAACATACTTTTTTAACGAAACTGTGAAACTTTAAACAATAGATTAAATAGAGCTTAAAAAATACAGACGAAAAATAATCCATCAAGTGTAAAAAAATTATACGATAATTATTACACTGCTGAAAAAGTCGATTAAAAAGAGAGATTTAAGAGAGAATTGCATAAAATAACATTTAAAATGTAAAATTTGCGGAGCCGAAATAAAGGGTGTATACAGGGTTTTTCAAAAGCAATATGAAAAACTTAAAAAGGCGATTCTTTGTTCAAAATAAAGGGTAGTTTGTTGTATAAACATCGGATCTAAAATCAGCCCTCACAAAATGGAGAAAAAATCATTCTTAAAAACAAGAACAATATATTTTTTTAAACTACTAAGAAAACAATATTCCAAACGTGTGCATCAGCAGACAACTACGATCTTTACTAAGATTAATTTTCGGCCCTACTCGTAGTTATATACATATTATTTTGTTATTTTAAATTGGTAACTTTATTAAAAAAAGAAAAAAAACACGTAAGATAGTGCCTGGGCCACCAATGAATTTGAACTTTATAATAATAATACTTTCAAAGCCTATTTAGAGGGGGGTCCTTTTGACGAGTCTACCACGAATATTCATACCACCACATATGAAGTCGGACAGGGCGAACGCGTCACTTTTTTGTCGGACAAGTTTACCTCAATGTTTTACAGGCAATTCTTAAACATTGTGCCAAAAATCGTAAGGGTTACAGTTACGAAACCCGTTCAGTCCGATACTCAAAACATGTCAATGGGCCTTAAGGTTTCGAAACATAAAACAACCTTTTATTTTGAACCTGCTTAAATTTTTCCTATTTATTCTGAACGGTGTACTCAAGTTGCTAGACGTACATAGATAAAACCGATTAATATCGTTGAATTTCTAGACTGACATAGTTGAACTGTTACACGGGCAAATAATTGAGTTCCTAGGCGTGACTTCATTACAAACAGGTAAAAACCCAACATCATAAATTTTATTATGCATCTCTCATAGGGCCAATATACAGTGTGTCTACGTAAGTTGGCGGCATATGGAAAACTTTTTTATTATTCATTTTACAAAAAAGTTATTCTTTATAAAAAGTTCTGCATGGTCCAAAACCTAAAATGCGATCATCAGATATCAAATTGTGTCAGTCATGTACGAGGTTTGGCCAAAAATGTAATTTTTGCTTAACAGTAAAGTACCTGTATTTTTGCTAATATCGCAAATTGTTATGAAGAAAAGATGTTTGGAATTAAAAATTTCTTCCAAATATGCAATTTTGTTTTTTGTCAATTTTTTTATATTTTTTTTTCTGTGAAAATCGAGAAAATTTAAGTTTGTACATTAGTGCACTATAATCTATAATTATAATTGTCCTAGGACAGTTTCAAATACACTTTTTAAATTAATTGTAAATCAAAACAAGAAGAATGTACAACACTAATGTACAAACTTAAAGTTTATTAATTTTCACAGAAAATCAATTTTTTTTGTTTGGAAAATCAGAACGAACCAGAACAAAATTTCATATTTGAAAGTAATTTTTAATTTTAAAATCTGTTGTTAATAACAATTTTTGATATTAGCAAAATATAGGTACTTTACTCTTAGGCAAAAATTTACATTTTTGGCCAAACCTCGTACATGACTGATACAAATTGGTATTTGATGATTGCATTTTAGGTATTAGACCATGCAGAACTTTTTATAAGAGAATAACTTTTTCGTTAAATTATTATTAAAAAGTTTTCCATATACCGCCAACTTACGTAGACACACTGTATTATAGCATAAACGATGGATTTCGGTGTATTTATTACGTGATATTACTCAAATATTTTTTACCGAAGACAGAGTATAGGTGGACGGTCATGGTTAGTTCTGGTTAGTTAAATCTTTTTTTTTTAATTTTAATTCCTTAATTAAACCTAAGACTAATTAACACTATAAATATGCTTAAGAATTGTGTTAGTACTTTCTTTTGTTCATTCATAAATAGAATCAGATCGTGCAGGCATAAAAAAATTTAACAGGTTCGGACCGTGCAGAAGTCGCTTCCTTATTAAAATAAACTAGTTTTAACAGCAAAATAAGGCAAAATAGAAAAAAGTGGTATAAAGCATTGGTTTCTTATCGTGTAGAACTCAACAATGTTTTCTAGCAACTTCTGCATCTTTGTCTAGCAACTCAACAATTCTAAATTCATAACTTTGTTATTATCGTATCACCGTCTAGCAACTCAAATACACCCGTTTTGAAACACCCTTTATATCAGATAAACTTTCTTAGAAATTGATAAAAACGTGTAAAACAAATGATTTATAATTGAAATCCTTCTAATTTAAATAAATTTTACAGGGAATTATCAGAATTAGTTTAATTGACTGAATATAACTCATACAGATTAAAAGCCAAAGTAAATTATATAATCTTATCTAGATCAAAAATGTGCCTACATTTTAGTAGAATTAATTACAAAATATAAACGCATTACTAGTGAATAACAACATAATAACTTTAAGCCATGAATGAGACATATAATTCTCGTAAATATCAGTAGTACATTGGATTATAAATAAAAACTTTATTTGTTTTCCTTGTTTCGCTTATTGATAACCGAATATTTTTGAAGTGCTACAAAATCAAACATTTTTAAATATTCCGGATAACATATACTTTAAATTGGGGGAGAACTTTATAAATAATCTTCTAAGAAGTCTACGACACCTACAATGACGTCTTAAGATGCGATAAGATCTAGACAGTGCAGTCCAGGTAAAACGAGTCATCTTGTATAATGCCGCTATTTGTACAAGGTATTCCATTTAAGAGGAACAATGATATATTTCTTGACTTTTCCCTTAATTTTTAAGAAAGTCAAGATAGCCAATCAATGTATTTTAGTTT
>JACEGR010006420.1:0-61017 GCA_014170235.1 Listronotus bonariensis | reverse complement strand
CCAAGGTAACCGATTGACTACTGATAGGAAACAGGGGAAATCCATGGTATGAAAATAGGGAAGACGATGGACCGATTCTCTGGCCTCCTAGGTCCCCGGACCTCAGCCCATTGGATTACTTTCTGTGGGGATTCATCGACAATTTCGTGAATGCTACGCCTTGTGAAAGTCCAAATGAAATGAAAGAGAGGATACAAGAGTCTTTTAGAGCTGTCAATCATGATATGCTACACAACACGTCAGAGAACTTTATAGAGCGCATGCATATGTGTTTAGCCGCTGAAGGAGGTATTTTCGAATCCTAGATGACGTTAATGGATTACTAAATGTTAGATGTTTTTGCTATGCAAATTAATTATGTCTTACAAGGCTTTGTAATTATATGTTTTACCACTTGACATCAAACTAGTTAACAGACGCATGGAATATAGATTTGATGGTAAAGTGAATAGTAGGAGCTTGACAAGCAATAAAATATGCTTGTCTTGAAACTCTGACGATAATTAAACCAAGCTACGTACAGGGTTGTCCAACGAAGGGTAAACACCCTCGTAATTTCTTTATTTCAAAAGATATTGAAAAACGGTTTATACAAAAGTTGTAGGAATTTTAGAGGAGAATATGAGCAGTTTGCCATGAAAACAATAATTGAACATCTAATAAAAAATTTATACGAAAAAAATATGTTCTCTTCCTTATTTTAAATGGAACACCCGGTATATTATGTGATTTTTGGATTCTCTGGAAAATTCTAAACCTTTTTCATATAGGGTGTTACATGTCTAAAGTTAAAAGTTTCGGAGCAATGGACAATTGAAAATCAGTAAAATGTCTTATAGCTTATTCTATTAAATAGGCTGAAATGCAAAAAATGTCAACAATGGGACACGTGCTCCAACAGTGGCGTTTGGTTGCCGTGCAGCGAGTGGATCAAACAGTCGTCAAACTTTTGATAGTTTACTTGTCAAAGAATATTCTTCTACTATAACTATTTGTTAAAATGAACAGAAACACGCGTTACTCAAAAGACGAAATGATAGATATGGTGAATATGTTGGCGAGGAATGTGTATTAGTTGAGAGCGTCCAAACGACAGTATCTAAACATGTATCCCGACAGGCGGCAACCAAGTTTGAGAACGTTGAAAAAATTAGGAGACAGATTCAGGGAGACCGAAAATGTAGGTTATAAGAAGAGAGTTGTTATTAATAAGTCTGTTCTCAATGAGGAGAATCAGCTACGAGTTTTGCTTTCCGTTCATGAGAATCCCATCCAAAGTACCAATTCTCGGAGCGAAGCCCTTGGTATGTCTTACACATCTGTGAAGAGAATTTTACAAAATCACAAAGTGCATCCCTATCGCATTTCGTATCACCAGAAGCTACTACCTGGTGATAAAGAAAAAGAGCAGATTTTTGTTCTTGGGCTATAGAGAAAATTGACCAAAACCATGACTTTTTAAAAACGTGTTATTCACCGATGAATCTACGTTTAAAAGTGATCGTACTATGAACCGACATAATATAAGGTACTACAGTCAACAAAATCCTAATTGGAGAGGGGAAATTATGAAACAAGGAAGATGGTCAGTGAACGTATGGGGTGGAATTATAGATAACTCTGTTATTGGCCCATATTTTTCGAGGGTACTTTAACTGGTAACAAATATTTAAACTTCTTAAGAGAATCGTTGCCGACATTATTAGAAAATGTAAACCTTCAAGTTAGAAGAAATATGTGGTTCCAACATGACGGGGCCCCGCCGCATAGCACACGTGATGTCACTTTTTTCTTGACTGAACGTCATGGATCGAAATGGATAGGAGTAGTCAATCGGTTACCTTGGCCGACCCCCACTCCTCCACCTTGGCTCCTCCCCTTTCCACTCGACGCCCCGCCCACTTGGCGGATCCCTCCCTGGCTCCTCCCCTTCCACTCGGCGCCGCGCCCACTTGGCGGATCTCTAACCAATGGGATGGTTCGACGGCTCAACCAATAGCATTCGACCAATAGAATTAAACCTGTGGACATAACCAATAGGATTGGCGGATGTTCAGAGGAACGCCCCACGTCTGTTCGACCAATAGCATTCGACCAATAGGACAGAGTATTGACCAATAGAATTAAGCCTGTGGTTTAGGACATAACCAATAGGATTTAAATATGGCGGATGTTCAGAGGAACGCCCCACGTCTGCTCGACCAATAGCATTCGACCAATTGACCAATAGAATTAAGCCTGTGGTTTAGGGCATAACCAATAGGATTGGCGGACGTTCAGCATCGCCTTATATGGACATATTTGCGAAAAGAAAATGAAGAAAAAATAACCTAAATTTAGCATGTGTCAACATAGCCGTTGTTATGATTTACATAACCTCAAACTTTTTATGAGTATTGTAAAAATATTGACAAAATGGTGAAGGTAAAAATATAATCAAGAAAAAAATACATTCGGTAAAAATACAATTAACGACGGCAAATAACAGTGTTCTTATTTAAAAAGCAGTAATTTTACCGTCTTTTAAATAATTATACTGTAATACACTGTTTATTAATGAAATAACAGCACTGTCAGGAGCTTTAAAATGATGTATCACTGGACCCGCCTTCTCATTTAAGAATTTTGGGTGGTGGCCCTGGTGGTTAAGGGGTTAAAGAGGCGTCGTCCATACTTTTTTGAAAAACGTTCCCCTCAATAAATATCTTGAAGTGTTTCGGCGATTTTCTCAAATCTGTCTCGTTTCGAAGATAAGTTGAGTGGAAAGTTTTTAAATGAACACCCTATATATAAAATGGTTTCTATATGTTTTATATTGTTCATGCGGCGGGGTTTCAAGAGTCCAGCCGCAGATCCGTAGAGAAATTATTCAGTAATCTCACTAGTACAAGTACTTCCCAGTAAGAATGTACAGGGATTTCATATAAATTTAGCCACCCACTTTTAATAACTATAACCAAGAAGAGTAGGAAAAACGTCCTGTATAACAATGCCATATTTTTTCATCTATTATCTTTTGAGCATAAAAAAAAGAAAGAAATTGACATTTAAAGCTTTTTTTTAATCTGTTTAACACTCCACGGAAGGCTTTATGCCTAAGTACCAGAGTACCGTGGGTGCCGGGTTATTAGATGTTTAACCCCTTTTTCCACGCTGTTCCGTCAACGTTATCCAAGCACTGAAACATGCAATTTTGCATTTCACAGCACCTTTTAGACAACGCGGTAGTGCCACCACGGACGTTATTTTTTAAATAACTACTACCTGGGGTAGGCAGAATACTACACAGTGGTTTGCCAAGCCATCTGTGAGGTGACGAGCGATTAAAATGCCAACGTCCGGTTCCGAGACTTGAACTCGGACTCGCATGGCGGTGAGAAGCTAGTACAGTTACACGCTGCGCTACGCTCGCCACAAAACCGCATAGCTTAAGAAAAAATTAAAATGAAAAAAAGAGGTGTAAAAAGTTTCTTTTTTAAATGGGATACCCTGTATATTATCAGTATCACCATTAAAAAGGTCTTTAAAAAGCTTTATAAAAATATTCCACTTTGATATATCTATCTTTAATAGTTAAATATAGAAATTAATTATAAAACTAATGATATAAACCTATATTTTAAGTATTAATAGAAGATATCCTTAAAATTAGAAAATAATTTTTCATTAAAAAATATTGTCATTTCATAGTAAAAAGCGTGGGTGCATTTTACTATTTTTTCATAACTTTTCCATCATAGATATTGGCAAATATAATAATTATAACATTTAATATATTAAACACCCCACGCTTTTTACTATGAAATGACAATATTTTTTTTAATGAAAAATTATTTTCTAATTTTTAGTTCGGTTGCATATAAAAGCGTGTTTTTTAGTTTTTTTAAACTATTAATTATTTTTCATTTTTAGTTTTTGCTACTCTTGACAAAATGGCGAAAAATTTTTTAGTGAACAAGAGTAGCAAAGTTTGTAATTGTTTCCAACAGATTGCAACCCACTAAAAATTTCCTCTTCATTTAGTAGCAAAGTTTGAAATGTTGCCAACAGATGGCAACCCAGGCAATGTTTGAATGTTGCCACAGATTGCAATCACTGAAAATTCTTCTTCATTTAGTGGCAAAGTTTGAAATATTGCCAACAGATAAATTTGGTACAAATACGCATTTATTGACAACCCTATCTATCGAATATGGGTGCCGTACAATTATGTTGGCAACTCGCTGCTGCGAATTCTCTGTAAATACCCCATTTCCAATAATATGTTTACATTGTTTTAAATAAATAACTTGGTTCTAAATAAAAATTTCCGTTCTAAGCTTAAGGAGATAATTAGTTTGTTAATGAAACTTTTAAACCTAGCGATAAGATGTTGTTTATACATATAAGTCGATTAATTTAAAAATTGCGCCTGTATTACGAAATTATTAGGTTGCCTATAGTTGGCAACAGCTTTTTCTAGAACTTTTAGAATTTTTCCATGGAGAGGGGATGCCCAGACTATAAATTGAGCGGACGCCGTTTTTCGCGGTACTTTTTCTTGCATGTTTTGTGCTTTGTGGTGGAAGAGCTTCAATTAAACTTTTGTGAATTCTTCCTGCCTTTAAACTAGGAAAATGGCCGATAGAAACAACGACAATAAAGCTAATCAGCTCAATACCAACAACGAAAAATTCTACCAAAGTCGTGGTATGGAGAGCCGTCCAGCAGACTGGTAAGTTAATAAATTCATTTTTTTTTCGCCTTTAAAATTGTTCTGTGGAATTGGTTATTTATTAGATAGTTACTAAGGTAATTTTCTAGAAACCTGCGGCAACCTGATTTTAACGAAATTTGGTATACGGGGTTTTTTGGGGCGCTGATTACGAATCTAAAAGAATATTTGACGGAAACGTTTCTGCTCTTGAGATATTCATCATTATTAGATATTACTAAGGTAATTTTCTAGAAACCTGCGGCAACTCTGATTTTAACGAAATTTGGTATACGGGGTTTTTTGGGGCGCTGATTACGAATCTAAAAGAATATTTGACGGAAACGTTTCGCTCTCGAGATATTCATCATCAAAGTTCAAATTTGATCTAAGCTTATTTTCACAATATTCCTCCTTCTTTTTGCACACAATTCTTGATTTAAAGCTAAAGTGTCACAAAACATTTGATTTTCACCTTTAAAAACCCTGTTTTTCTACGTTTTTTACATTATTTTTGAATTAAATTGCGTGGCTTTTCTTTGATAATGCGGCAACCATACATACACATAGAGCTTCATGGCACACTGGGATTGAAATGATTCAAAGTATAGCTATGCAATTTAATGCAAAAATAATGTAAAATACGTAAAAAACAGAATATTAAAAGGTGAAAATCAAATATTGTGTGCTACTTTAGCTTTAAATCAAGAATTGTGTACAAAAAGACGGGGGAATATTGTAAAAATAGGCTTAGTTTAAACTTCAAGTCTGATGATGAATATCTCGAGAACGAAACGTTTCCGTCAAAAAATTCTTTCAGATTCGTGATCAGCGCCTCAAAAACCCCCGTATACCAAATTTCGTCAAAATCGGAGTTGCCGCAGGTTTCTAGAAAATTACCTTTTAAAGAAGTAAAAACTCTAAACGCTTAGAAATGTGTGTCGTAACTGTAAAATTCATTTCCAACTTACTTACTTTGTGTCATAACTGTGCCCCCCAAAATTTATTTTTTCGTGGCCCATGAGCAAGCGCGGGTCTGTAAAATGATAAATATCTTTCAAATACAAAGTAAAACTTAAATTTACGATGAAATATAAATAGAAGCCACGTACAAAGATTCCATAGTGCGACCCTTAAACTTGCATATTATTTAAAAAGCGGCTCTGGTAAGTTACCGAATCACAACCACGCCCTGCTTTAGAGCGTAGTTGTAATTCGGTAAATTACCATGGGAGAATTCGACTTGGTCTCTTAGGGCATTGAGTGACAAAAAAACGGTAATTTTCTAGAAACCTGCGGCAACTCTGATTTTAACGAAATTTGGTATTCTAGAAAATTACCAAAAAACTAAATAAATGATTTTTTTGGTAACATTTGTAGGATTTTGTTTAGCATACATATTGGGTTCAAATATTACATAATATGTAAATATTACTTGGCATTGGCAGTGTTTTCTTAATTATAAAGTAGGCTTTGTGTGAAATCTAATAATTATTCAAGGGGAATAAAAATATTCTTTTGGGACGAGTTATTTTTTTCTGTTTATCGAATTACTGGATTAGAGCCAGTGTATAAAACAGGGTTTTACACAAACTTATCCGACAAACTGTAAGCGCTAATTCGACAATAAAAATTGAGAAAAAAACTTCATATATTTATGTATATGTATATATATATGTATATGAACATACGGGTAACAGTTAAATAATCGGCTTTCTGCTATTTTAAGGGTTTTAAAAATTATTGATACTTACATATTTTAGACACTCTTCTAAATAAAACGTAAGTGGCGCACATCTAAAATATTCCGTTTAAAAAAAAATATCAGTAAATAAACTTAAGAGACCGGGGAGTGAAAAGGGGTGCTGGGCGGGGTAAAATTGGTAAAACGAGTTAATGAAACTGAACATCACATGTAAAATTAAGTAAAAATTACATTTTTTCTACATATTTTTGAGAATAAAGATAAAAAATATAAATATGAAAATTGTTAATTCATAACCTAAAAGTAAAAAAAAATAAAAAAATGACTAAAAACACCATTTGCTAAATATGGAAAGCATTTCGCAACATCGAAAGGGTCTGATTCTATTTATGAGTAAATAAAAGAAAGAATTCACACAAACTGGATTCATAAAGTGCGTGTTAGTCTCTGGTGTATTAAAAAAAAAAACGCTGACTAACCAGAACTAACCGGACCACCCTTTATAATCCTTCTTTTATTATTAAACATGTATACAACGTTGCCAATTGTCCATAATAAAAGTGGACAAATGCCAAAAACAAAAAATTATTATAAAAAAAAAATATTTTCGCCTTTATATTATTATTAAGGATAACTAATAGATAACATTTACGTCAAAATATTTTAAAATATCGTTAAAATAGCAGAAAACCGTTGTTTGTACAGCTTTGCAGAAAAATTATTTAATAATGCCTCGTTTTGTTACTAGGAGCAGCGGTGCCTATACTAAGACTGGAAATACTCCGACAAAGTCTGACAATGACAACCATGGCAACCAGTTAAACCCCAACAACCCAGAATATGGACATTCTCGGGATGCTGGTACCAAACAGTAAGGCTATCTTGGTAGGTAAGTAATGCTTATTGGGAAATTATGTTTTTTTTTTAGTTTAATTTTGGTTTGATTTTCTACGAAATTGGTAGTAAAATGTATTAATAACTATAGTAGCAGTATATTGGACAATAAAAATTAAAAGGATATATGAAAGATATGATGTCAAATTAGTATTTTCTTGATTAACTTAGTTTATCTCATTTCTTTCAACACTTTTCAATATAATTTTTTTATAAAAGTAGTTTAATATAAGCTATGAAGTGTCTAATTTGATGGTGAATTAATCATAGTGATGTAAGGAATGTAAGAATAAGCAATAAGCGAAATATAGTGCTCAAAAATATCATACAGGTTATTTTAGCTATTAGAAATTTAGTTTTTTTAAATATTTTTTAAGATGTTTTTAAGTAGGGACAGAAATTTTATTTTTTGCCTATTTGTAATTTTGCCTATTTTATTAAGCGGGCTACAGACGACATGCCAAGGCTTGGCAAATGTTCATTCGTTCAAACGTTCCCGCATCGTGTGTGCAAAACTTATGGCAAAACAAAGCCAACTTTGGGATGCGGGAACGTTTGAACGAACGGACATTTGTCAAGCCTTGGCATGTCGTCTGAGGCCGGCTTTGGATTAACAAGAACAAGAGAGACAGTATTTCTAATTTAGTTGACTGTCCCATTATAATTTGTTGTTCAAATTTTATCATCATCATCATCATCAATTACCGTTTTGAGTCCACTGCTGGACATAGGCCCCCTAATTTACGGAAGGCCCATGTCCAAATTTTGTAAGTAAACAAAAATTATCAATTTTACTAGTTGTGTTATCATTCCATGTCCTTCCAATCCGTATACATTAATCCTTTAACTTTAAATTTTGACATAAAATTTAATTCTCTACAACATTTACTTAATACAATTTTGTCCTATTTTTAAAAATAAAGGTACTTTATTCTTGGTACTTTTTCATAGTTATAGTTATAATTTTGGAAAAAAAGGCGTTTAAAATTCCAAATGTTTTTGGTCCATTTGTTCTCTTCTATAAACCTATCCTGAGACACACTGTATAATTTTCTTTTAGTTTGTCAAATATGTTCGCCAAACATTCACATCGTTTCTTGCGAATGCAAATATCAAAAAATTCCCAAACCCATCACTAAACCTGACTTGGAAAACAAACGCAGAGCAATGCAGGTATCTCTTTCACAGGATCTTAATTTAATATTGGATTGGGGCGCCAAAAATCTCGTCCATTTTAATGCATCCAAAACACAACCATGTTCCTTGTCGCGAAAAGAGTCATTAAATACTCATCCTCTATTTATGATCGGCCAAGTTTTACAGAGCAGACACCTTCAATCTTGTGGGCGTCACATTTGAAAGTAATCTTAACTGGCATAAACACATTGTATCTATAGCCACGGCAGCTTGGATTTCTCTTTCGAGCCAAAAAGTATTTTTCCGCTTCTAATTTATACACTTTATATGTGTCCCAAATCCGACTTCCCTTGGAATATTGTTCTCATATTATCTGGGGCATGGCGTCCCCCACAACCCTAAGCATTCTTGATTCTATTCAAAGAAGAGCTACTCGTCTCATTAATGATCCTTCACTTACAGAAAGGTTTCCCTCTCTTACCCATCGTCGGGCTGTGGGGGATTTATCGCTTTTTTATAGGTACTTCCATGGCTTCTGCTCTGAAGAATTGTCCAGTATAGTTCCTCCACTCACGGTTCCCAACAGAGAAACTCGTGGTTCCGCGCGTATGCATCCCTATACGGTCCAACTGGACAGGCCCCGAACTTCTCCCTTTGTTCGTTCTTTTATACCTAGTTTCCAGAATGTGAAACCTGGTGGTCGTGGTCGTGGTTGGTCCAAAGATAAAAAAAAAAAAATATGCGAATATTCCCGAATGCGAACGCGAACCTTCCTTACATCACTACTAAATTATAGCTTTGTATTTTTTAAATCTTATATTTCTTTGTTTTTTTGTTTCAGATTCCCTTTTCAAGAAGAAGCTGCCTTAAGTTTTTTTTTCAATTTATCTTTAAGTATTTTTTTCTTTTGAGTACTTTCTTGTGAGTTCTAAATTTTGTTATGTTAAGTTACATAGTCTGGTACACAAAAATATATGTTTGTAACAGATAATTAGTTTTAGGATAAGTTTTTTATATTTAATTTGTTACCCTGCAGCTTCTTCGTTTCTATAATAAATATGATATAAAAATTTAAATCATTTTTTTTATTTATTGCTTACCAGCAGTACCTGATGCCCTAAAGCAATCCACTCCTGTGGTACCCCCTATAATACCTTTAAATTTTTGACAAAAAGAAAACGACACACATTATTTTTATGTTAAAATTTTTAAAAGACCAAAGAACGCTTTTAAAAGTTATTTTATTTTCTTTCTTTTCTGATCTGGATGTCCATCATTATAGTATTTATTCACATTGTCAGCCGCTAGAGGGCTCTTTGCTTACATGAAAGTTGTTTTTATTTTAACTATATTTTTTTAGTTTTGATATCTATTATATTTTTAGCATATTTTTTAAAAGAGGCAGGCTTTTTAAAAAAAAGTTGCTCTTTATTTAACTCGAAAATCTAACCGTTGTATGTGTACAGAGCCGGATTTAAGAGAGGCCGGGCGAGACCCTAACAAATTTAAATTTATTTGGTTAGGACCTTTTTTTTGTCTTTTTTAATGTGGAGGGTCTCCACACGCTCGTTGGCTCTGGCCCCCCACATACCTAAATCCGGCCCTGTATGCGTATACTATTCTTAAAATTAAGGACGTTGCACGGTATGTAAAGGACACCAATAGTCACACAATTATAGGGGTTTATCTGTTTATTTTTTTTCATTGCCCATTCGCGAGTAGAAGTGGTAGCATACCAGTAGAGAAGAGAGAGAGAGTTTAAGAGTTTTAAAAATACTACTATACATTAATTAAAGGAGAGAAACCTCTTTTAGTTTTTTTTTTAAATCTTAATCAAAATTAATCAATGTAACTAAAAAGGTTTACAAAATAAATATTATTTATAACTTTTATACAAATTCCCATACAACATTTTTTGCCGGCAAGGCATTGGCAAAAAGGTATCAAAAAGACATCAAAATGGGCAACTGGCCGTTATTAGGCCACGTGTTGCAGAAAATGTGATGGCATCCATCATTAATAAGTTATGATGAAAAAATGCGTTTAGGATGATGGCATCCATCATTAATAAGTTATGCTGAAAAAAATGCATTTAGGATGATGGCATCCATCATTAAAAGGTTTTGGCAAAAATATGCCTTTTAGATGATGGTACATTTACTATTTTTTTCTTCTAATGACAATAAAATGCATTTTACTGTCCAGGAACTGAAATGTGCAATAACACGACATGCATATGTGTGTTTATGTACAGGGTGTCCCATATAAAACTCAAATACTATAATTTTGGAAAACCATAGAGATACAAGAAAAGTTAAATGCAGAAGTTCTTCCAGTAAAATGTATTTTTTTAGTCTCTTCGTCAGCATCCTCTACATGGTTTCTCCAAAACGATAGCATTTAATTTCCGGTGCCTGGGACACCCTGTACATAAACACACATTATGCATGTGCATTATTTATGCACATTTTAGTTCCATGGACGGTAAAAAATGCATTTTATTGTCATTAGAAAAATAACGTAATGCCATCATCCTAAAGGCATTTTTTCATCATAACTTATTAATAATGGATGCCATCTACATTTTCTACAACACGTGGCCCAATAACGGCCAATTGCCCATTTTAATGTTTTTTGGATACCTTTTTGCCAATGCCTTGCCGTTGTTATATGGGTTATGAGTAAAAAGCAAAATGGTATTCTATATTATTTGGTCACTTTCCTATAATAATTTATTCTCAGTGTTTCAAAACACTAAAAAAGATAATGACACCTTAATTCGCAAATCGGATAACTCCATATCCACAAAATTTTACAGCAGAGACAAAAATATTTTATAAATCATATTAAAATAGAGTTTTATCATTTGTTACGAAGATAAATGTTTTTAAAGTAATTTTAAGTTAAGAAACCATAAAAATTCTTTAATTAGATCTTATAGTAGTTCAACTAACTTTTATTTTGAACGAAAATGAAGTTTGCCGGATTTGCTAATTAGGGTATCAAAATGGTTGTTATAATTAAACCAAGGGCGGTCATATGGGGGCATGCTCCCTCTGCCTATTTCATTTAATTTTAAACATGTGTAATGGCAAATAAAGGCATTGATTGATGATATGCACGGCCTCCTCAAGGTTGGTCCGAGGGGTAAGGGTAAGGATGGAAGAGTGAGGACCTTTTTTTTTGCTCTTCAAAAAATTTGAACCCTCTTTAAAATTTTATTTTTTTCTAGTGGCTCCAAAATTTTGTTTTTGCCACCTCACACACTTTTCCTCGGGCTATGCCCTCACAGAAAGTCGATATGACCGCCCTGAATTAAATAAAATGGTCACTCTAACTACGGTCGAAATAGGGAATAAATGTTATAGTAAATTCATAAAACAGGCACTTGTTTCGTATTCGAATACTCAGTATTCTGAATAGTATTCAGAATACATTTTGCCTGTATTCGAATAGTATTCGAATACATTTGTGTGTTTGGTATTCGGTATTCGGCAGAATACTTTTTTGGTTAGTATTCGGGATTCTGTATTCGAATACTTTTGAAGTATTCGACGAATACTTTTTTGAGTATTCGAATACCGGCGTTCCGAGTATTCGAATACCGGAATGTGTAAGCAGTATTCGAATACCAAAATTGTCATGAGTAGAATACCAAAGGGAACAAAAAGTAGGGAAAAATGAGGTGAAGACCTTTTTTGCTTTTCAAATTTTTAATCATCATTGTTTTTTTCTAGTATTCGAATCTTTTTTTCCAGTATTCGAATACCGATTCCGGGTGTTCATGAATACCGAGTATTCGAATACTTTTGTAATAGTTCGATATAGCGGTTTTCGCTATTATAAGAGATTTTTGAAAAACTACAAATCTGTGTGCGCGTTTTCCAAAATACATTTCTATAATTTATTATTAATAAAAGCATATTGGACGGTGGAGTGAACAGGTGCTGGGTGGGGACGAAACAGTAGAAATCCTACATTAAACGCCTAAAAACAGTATTTCACAGAACACACCGCACTTCTGTTTACAAAATGTCCAAAAATTGTTTAAAAAAAAAAATGAAAAATAAATAATAGTATCAACAATTCCTGCCATGGCTGTCACTGCATAAAAAAAGAAGAGTTTGCAACAGAACTGTAAATGTCTTCTTGCGATGTTGCCATAACAAAGCGAGAAAGTGTCAATAGTTTAATAAAAAAAGGCAGATACAGGACAAAATTCATATGAAAAATTAAGTTAGCTCCTTCTTCCTATTATAATTTGTAGAGAAAAAAGAGAAAATACCGAAACATAAAGAAGGAGGCAGTTTCTACAAAAATACCATTGTTTCTCAAGGAAATGGTGGATAATCCCAGAAATAGGCTTGGTGTTAATTCTTCATAAGAAGTTTGGCAACGCTGCTTCTATCAAGACTGTCATTTCTGCTAATGACGAACTTCATGTTATCAGCTGACCAAAATGAATGCGCCGCCTATTTTCCTTCTCTTAATTAATGTTTGTTGTAAAATTTAATATTTTTCAAAATTAATTTACATTTTTCATGTGCCCGGAGTGCAGTGTATTAATGTTTTTTGTGTTTGACGTTGGATTTATACTGTTTTGTCCCCACCCCAGCACCCCTGTTCACTCCACCGTCCCGTAAATATGTTTTTATTAATAATAAATTATAGAAATGGATTTTGGAAAACGCGCACACAGATTTGTGTCATAATCGACCTATAGAAACGCCCTGAAAAGAATTTTTCGAAAATCTCTATAATAGCGAAAACCGCTATATCGAAATATTACCTACTTTTTTCCAAGTATTTAAATATTCGTATTCTGACCCAACTCTGCTTGGCAGTACTGAAGTCCTTAATTTTTAGCTTCTTCTTTTCAGTTAGAAATTAGTTGGACACAAGGTTAGTTTATATTTATAAGGTTGCGACATATCCTCAACTTTTAGGCGGTTCGAGGTCGGGGACGCAAGGAAGGGCACTTCTCGGAGAAAAGTTGGCAAGACTGGGTAAAAATCAAAGCTGAAGATCAATCCAGTGGCGTCTAGAATTTGCGCATTTCATTTTGCATTGTTTTGGAACTGATATTTGTTGAAAGATTTAATTCCAAATGTTTTTTATTTAAAGTAAAAGAATTTACAACTTAATAACAATTAAAAACTGTTGTGTAAACGGTTGTTCTACAAATACACATAAAGTGTATATCTCCAGCACTGAACAACATGGCCGAAAAATGGGAGGTGTGACGTCATAACACGTCAAAGCAATATGGCCGAATATCGTGACCTTATATAGACCGACTTTGGTTGACATATCTTGTTTTAAATTTTTATAGAAAATGTATTGCAAAAATTACTGGCTACGACACTGACAGGGTGTTAAAAATAAAAAAAAAACTTTATTTCAATAATATATTTTGACTAACTTCGACACATACATATTGCTAAAAAGTTTTTATATTATTATAATATATACATAACACAGATTACCAGTTCCAACACATTTTTTTGCTTTATAAAATTTACTAATGATTAACAAAAATATGTTAGAACGTGGTTAAAAAGGCCCATTTATATATTCTTTTACACAAAAATTCTTATTTTATTTCTTTAAATAATAAAAGTGTACTTTGAATAAAGCAAAAATCGGTATTTTAATTTTCTATTAAAAAATAAATAAATGCCGTATGGACCTTAAACGATTTTTGTATTCATACAATTTTAATACTATAACAGGGAAAACCTATAATTAAGAAAATAGTTTGAGAAGAATTTATATCTAAATTTTGATAAAAACAGCGTTTTTCACATAGATTAATTATCTGAAGAACAAGAACAACCGTTATTTACATTTACATTGCAATTTTCAAACACCAATATCTCATGGTCCAAACAATTTGTCCATTGTATTTATCTCTTCTGGTTTAACGCAAGTTCCAATAAATATGTCTTTGTCTTTCATCATGGCAGGCTATCGTAGATGGAGCAATCATCGCTTTGTCCCTGGTTGCCAAGTTGTTTACAATTTCTGCATGTAAACTTTAATGTCCTTTTTGGCTCACATCTAATTAAGAGAAAGAAAATATACCATGAATCGAATATTTTTAACTTGACAACCGTTGCCGCAGGCAGTCACGCTGAAATGTTATATCGATATTTGTGTTTGATATTTTTCAATGGCCGATTTGTTTGGACAGTTTGTTTACATTTTCTGTGATTTATTGTGTGTTTCTGTGGTTTTTTACCTTTAATTGGACTTTGAATATTGACTTTTATTAGTGATCACAGTGTATATATTAAATTTGTGCTTTTCAACAGATAATTTAAGGTAATATTGACATGGTTATCTGTAAGAAAAGATCTTTATAAAAACCAAATAAATGACATTTTTAATTAAGTGTGTGTAATTATTGAACCAAACCCCAATATTTTATATTAATAGGAAACAAAAACAAGCACCAAGATTAGGGCAAAAATAGCACAGCTATATAATTTGAATTTGGCGGGCAAACGATAAAGTCGACTCACCGCGCCATCTGGCGCTTACCTTCCTTGAAGACAGACAAGGAAGGCCCAGCAGCTATCTCTCTCGCGGATAATTTATTTACATTTAGTTGTAAACAGAATTCTGTTTTACTATATCTGTACCTTTATTAAAAAAAATCTGTGCACATAGATGATAAAAAGCAGCCTGTCTAGTCCTCCTTGTTGCACAATCCTGTACAAGCGCCTCAATAAATAATAAGTATCCTTTGGTTCTATTGGTCTATTACAGTTAGAAACATTTTAGTTTAAAAAGCGTTTTTAAGAGTATTTTACCCAATTTTTATCCAATATGTGACAATTTTTAATAAATATAAATAAAAACATCCACAATAACTCTGAAAGGTTCAAATTGAATTTCTTTATCATAAGATTTATTTTAGATTAGATTAATAGTTAGCGTTAACGTTACATATGGCTCAGTTCTTAAAGTGCATAGTTATATATTAAAAATAAGAAGTTATTTTGCATCACTCTATACAGGGTGATTCAAAATCAATCACGAAACTTAAGGGGGATTCTACTTGACAAAATAAGGGTAGAGCTTCATATAACATTTTTTCAAAATGTCATTCGTTTTCGAGTTACAAGCCGTCAAAGTTCAATTTTTATTTGGTTTTTCGCCATATTGCATTTATTTTTAACCAATCCAGTTGATATTTGGCACACAAATCGAGCTTTGCAGATTCTAAAATTTTAAGACAAAAGTACTTTTTTAAATACCGCCAGAAGGCACTTTACCTAAAACTTAAAATTTATTTACATCATAACTTTTTTATTTTGACAGATATCGCAAAGCTTGGGGCCGCCATTTTATAGACAATCAAAAACCTAAAAAATAAGGTACTCTTTATTAAAGTCGATAAACCTCACCGTTTAGGCACCAATAGACATCAAAGTTTTCATCAATTTCAATCAAATTACCTACATACATACAGAGTGTCCAGTAACTCAACCGACAAACTTAACCAAACGATTCTACAACAGAAAATAAGAAAAAAAAACTTCATATAAACACATGTCTAAACGTCTTAGTTTAAAAACTAAGACGTTTAGGACTTATGTTTATATGAAGTTTTTTCTTATTTTCTGTTGTAGAATCGTTTGAAGATGGTCGGTTGAGTTACTGGACACCCCTGTATGTATGTAGGTATTTGATTGAAATTGATGAGAAAAACTTTGATTTATTGGTGCCCAAACGATGAGGTTTATCGACTTTAATAAAAAGTATCTTATTTTAGGTATTTAAGTTGTCTATAAAATGGCGACCCCACCTTTGCGATATCTGTCAAAATAAAAAGTTATTGATGTAAATAAATTTTAAGTTTTAGGAAAGTGCCCTCTGGCGGTATTTAAAAAATTTACTTTGTCGTAAAATTTTAGAATCTGCAAAGCTCGATTTATTGACGCCTAATACCAACTGGATTGGTTAAAAAATAAATGCAATATGGCGAAAAACCCAAAATAAAAATCGAACTTTGACGACTTGTAACTCCGAAAACGAATGACATTTGAAAAATATATGAAGCTCCACCCTTATTTTGTCAAGTAGAATCACCCGCCTTAAAATTCTAGTGACTCGATTTTTGAATCACTGCCTGTATAAAAATATACCGGATTTAAAAACAGTTTTTAAGGCTGGCAATAACCAGCTTGTATAAACAAGGTAATATTTCTTTTAAATATTTATAATCATATTAAATAAGTTTCCACCTGTTTCCCACCAATGGACAACCAAACCGATTTTACAAAACTATTTTTTAACAACCCCCGTATATTTTACAGTAGAGTGATTTTTATTAAATCTAAACTTTGTATTTCTAGATAGAGCTACAACACCTACAACAAAAAATAAATAATATTTATAACTAAGTATGTACTAATACAGATAACAAAAAATATTTCGTAATCTTTTTAAAAAAAACACACTATTAAAAACAATGTTAAAACATATTAAAAAATAGTTAGTTGTTCACTTTGGTGAAAATAAATAAGTTTAATTTAAATTGATGGTGATGTTTTAAGATTATATTTTCCTGTTGGATATTAAGACTTTTATAATTTAACAATTAATTCGGGAGTTGGAAACCGTTTACTCGAAAAGAACATCCGGGATTTTGGGAATTTCATTTGTAACACTGTTTTTAAAAAAAGTACCCTAGGTCAACCATTGTTAACCAGAACTAACAAATTTCATACAGTGTGTCCCAGGCAGAGACAACAATGAGACGAGTAACTGGTCCTAACAATTTGTCCATTGTATTTATCTCTTTCTGGTTTAACGCAAGTTCCAATAAATATGTCTTTGTCTTTCATCATGGCAGGCTATCGTAGATGGAGCAATCATCGCTTTGCCCTGGTTGCCAAGTTGTTTACAATTTCTGCATGTAAACTTTAATGTCCTTTTTGGCTCACATCTAATTAAGAGAAAGAAAATATACCATGAATCGAATATTTTTAACTTGACAAACGTTGCCGCAGGCAGTCACGCCGAAATGGTATTCGATATTTGTGTTTGATATTTTTCAATGGCCGATTTGTTTGGACAGTTTGTTTACATTTTCTGTGATTTATTGTGTGTTTCGTGGTTTTTTACCTTTAATTGGACTTTGAATATTGACTTTTATTAGTGATCACAGTGTATATATTAAATTTGTGCTTTTCAACAGATAATTTAAGGTAATATTGACATGGTTATCTGTAAGAAAAAATCTTTATAAAAACCAAATAAATGACATTTTTAATTTGGTGTGTGTAATTATTGAACTAAACCCCAATATTTTATATTAATAGGAAACAAAAACAAGTACCTAACATTAAGGGCAAAAATAGCACAGCTATATAATTTGAATTTAGCGGGCAAACGATAAAGTCGACTCACGCGCCATCTGCGTTTGAAGACAGACAAGGAAGGCCCAGCAGCTATCTCTCTGTCGGATAATTTATTTACATTTAGTTGCTCGTCTCATTCTTGTCTCTGTCCCAGGATAGGTGTTACAAGAGAATAAATCGACCAAAAATTGGGATTTTTAAGTGTCCTTTTGAGAAAACGGGTCGCATGGTCCAAAACTGATTAATACAAAATTTATTTCCGATTGGTAATATACAGCGCGAGAAAAACAAGACATATGAAAATGATCAAGAGTAAAGTACCTTTATTTTTAAAATACGACAAAATTTTTAAGTAAATGTTGTAGAGAATTAAATTTTATATCTAAATTTAAAGTTAAAGAATTTGTCAATTGTTTACATTATGCATTACCAGGTTTTTAAACACTTGGCTTAAAGCACAGCGAATTAAAAAAAAAAAAAATTTGCATATGTAAAAATTGACAATTACCAGGGTGGAACATTTAGGGCATTAAAAATGAAATTAATATTTAAATTTCTATCTTGTAATTAAAATTACAAATCTTAAATAATAGTTTCGCATGTGTCTGCAAAAAATAAGATTTTCTCAGAAACCTTCTTGAAATAGAATATAAAACATCAACGCCCAAATCCGTTTGTTCAAGAAGAGTAATTTGATTTTTAATGGTCTATATACAGGGTGTATAAGAATAGGATTCTGACCCTTAAAAGTATAGAAAGAAAAGTACAAATAAACCTTTGTTCTAAATGTCTTTTAAGATACGTACAAAGAGTAAAGTTTTTAAAAATATATCGTTTTTTTTTAATATATTATCTGTGATACTACTTTAAATATTTTATTGAAATTTATTAGGTGGCATACAGAAAAGAGCCAAATGTTGCGTTTTGATCCCAATTTTCGCACACGCTGTGGAATAATTTAAAGTCACACTTTTTACCAGTGTGTTGGATTTTAAAGCCCAATCTTTTCTTAACATTGTCTTTTTTATTTATATCAGTATCTCTATTCTAAAGGGAAAGACAAATTGAACAAAAAAATTTAATTAAGATGGTCGTAATATTCGCTATATTGCGAACATATACAGGGTGGCCCACCATATTCGACACGGTCTTTAGCGGGATAACCATGAGGTTTTTAAAAAAGTAAATACTGAAACATATACAGGTCGGATAAGGCCACAGTATAAAATTATTTTACTCTATACAGGATGTCTCAAAGTTATATTTTTTTAATGGAACACCCTATATTTTATGACGGTTTTAGATTCTACATAAAAATAATTTAAGTTTCTTAATAGTACCAAGTGTCTTATTTTATTCGTTTATGTGATATTTGATTTTTTTGAAAATGCAGAGGTAAAATTAAATTGATTTTACTTAACACTTTTAACATTTTAAACTTTAAAATGTGTAACAAGATTAGAAAAAGTTTGCCATATCATACGTAGGTCAGAGTTTCTTTATGAGAAGGGGTTTAGACATAAGCGAGACCGGGGATAGCTTGGGTCAGGGACGTGAGGGTGTGAGAATTACGATTTCGGTTGGCAGTTCTGTTTCAAGTTGTCAGTATTATCAGCTGATGACAGAGTCGTGCGTTGTCGAAGCTTTTATTGTTTGGTAAAAGGCTCTGCTATTTTCGTTTCGGTTGTTTATTTTCGAGTTGTAAATGTTTGTTGTTAGTTTATAGAGATTTCATATTTTATTGGTTCTAACTGTTTTTATTTTAGTAATTTTTTATAGTGTTTAGTCTTTAGTGTTGTTCATTAAGTTGTACATTATGAAGAAGTGTAGTGTCGAGGGTTCTAGTTTTGTTTATATATTTTTTTAGTTGATGGTTATTAATTAAAATACGCCTGGCGATACTTTCCACCTTTGTATGTGATTATTTCTGTACAATAAGGATTATTTTATTATTAATATTATACATGAGTATTTTTAAAGAAAATAAAGCAGAGTTAATAAATCAGTTTTGTGTATTAGTCATTATAGATACAAAAATATAAATACTGTTAAGTTTTTCAAATATGCTTCAAATTAAAAGTTATTTAGTTATGGGTACTTTAAAAAATATTATATAACAATATAAGTTTTAAAATTAAATTTAAAATTTTGTTTTTTTTTCAAAGAAAGGTACCTAATTAAATCTTAAACAGTTTTCAGGTATTATACCCTATATGTCCTTAAAATTTTAACAAAACTAAATATAGCTGCCGTCCTTAGTTAAAACGTCCTAACTATATTTTTTAAAAATGTTGGCCTATATGTAAACAAGTTATTCTATGCATTATTTATCTATCTCCAGTTATGACGTCCTAACTTCATTGACGCAACACACACAATAAAGTTAGGACGTTGTTAACTTGGGAGAATAGATAAATAATGCATAGAATAACTGATAATATATATGCATATACGTAGTAGTAGTGTAGGCCAACATTTTAAAAAATGTAGTTAGGACGTTTTAAAGCCTACTGTCCATGAGAAGGTTTCTGCTCGCGGATAACAATTCAGCGTTGTGATTGGCGGGAAAAGCATTTTAAATTTTCACTAACCAATCACAACGCTGAATTATTATCCGCGAGCGGAAAACCGCTTTCATGAACATCCGGCTTAACTAAGGACAGCAGTGTAATTTGGAACCATGTACCAACTGTTGTAAAGAATATAATTTCTGAGAAATTACAAATAAAAAGGTTTCCTCTATGTAATAAACAAGCAATATTAGTTACGCATGTTTACATGTCCGTATTTAGTTAGATTGTCTCTTCGTCACATTGCATATGTCTTATATGTTATTTAGCTCAACCGGTAGGTATATAACAAATAAGGAACCAGTTATTTATGTACATACCTATACAAAGTTTTTATAATGGTTTTTGAATAAATGAAATAATTATTTAATTACATTTATAGTTTAATTATAACTTATGCATATTGATATAATCTAATAAACTTTTTTTATAACGTACAGTTCTTTTTGTTTCCTCCTTAATTCTACGCCACTGATCTGCCTAAAATCAAACATGGCCGAAAATGGCCCGACTTGACGTCACAGCCAGGCTAGCCAATATGACGAATGTCGTGACCTTATCTCATCAATCGACTTTGGAGTTTTTCCCGTTCGGTCATAAAAGCTATTGCTTATAAGCTTTCCGGGCTTTGTCCGTGGAAAATCTGGATAATCCAGGCTTTCAAAACTCCCAGATTTCATAGCTTATATGAATAAAGAACACTTCTAACAATCAACAACAGCGATGAACTTCCGAACATTACATACATTGGCTGTCAAGCCAAGGGCTGCTACTGGTATCACGCCATAATCGTCACTTTTACCACTGACGCTTTTCCGCAAGGCATACGCACCTCCTCGATCAGCACGAAGACACCATGTGTTCCAACACCAAAACGTAAAACTTCAGGCTTTAGAATCTTCACTTACAGCGCTTAGCACCAGAAGAAAGAAGCCCCAAATTAGCTATTGAATCTTTTCTCGATCCCACAGGGTACAGCAACGCTCGTGCGACGCCTTCAGCCGCCTACCCGGGAAGTCTATGTAGACTTCTACGTAAACGTTAACTGCACTACTCGAAGACCATGGAAAGAGTGGAGTGATATATCATTTAAATCTCCTGACGAGTGCCTTGTAACCCTAGAATATTAAGTCAATATCTTTACCCACTACAAAATGGCAGTACTTTAGAAATTACCCAAATACTTGATTGGAGTTGCCATATTTCCGAAAGTAAGATGTACTTAATGTGGTATTTTCTTAAAGCTCTCTTAAAGAGATTTTTATTAGTAATATTGTTCATTAAATTAATATACTCTTTTTATCCTACCTGTATATTATCCCCACTAGTACCGCAGGTAAAGATGTTTACAAGAGGCTTTGAAAATACCACATTAAACACATCCAAGGGCTGATCATAGGGGCATGTCCCACAGTGGAATGGGCGTGCCATGGGAACTGTCAGTAGTGAAAGTGAAGGTTATACGTAACACCAGTAGCAGATCTTGGTTTGACGGCCGACAATTTATGCATTGCATCGATTGTTGGAATTATTTGTTTTTCTTTTTGGAATTTCTGGGAGCTACGAGCTCGATTATCAGATTTTCCGCCGACGAAGCCCTGGAAAGCATAGTCGGAAGGGAGAGTGGTGGATTGGACCTGAAGGGACCAAAACCAAGAAAAAAAAACAATAGAATAGAATAGAAAATATGGAATTTGACGATCAAATTTGAGTAAAACACTCCAAGAATATTCTAAAAAATATACAAATTTGCACTTACAAGTATATATGTATTTATGTAATACTCATTATTTTGCGATTTTAAGATGCATAATGAATGTACATTTATGGGGTGGGGGCTAACAGCTGTTTTATATATTATTTTTCTATATATAAAAAAAAGACATTTTGGTTGGGTTTATCTATGAAGAAAACAGATCCAAGGAAGGCCATATTCACATTCTGAATCATTTCCTAAGTCTATCTAGATAGTTTTAAGTAAAATTAAATAGCTTAACATTTAACAGGTAATTTCTAGGGATTTTTTTATAAGAACAAGAATTGTATGTATTTAAATTAATTTTAATTTAAGCCAAACTTTTCGGCAAGTTTGTAAAAGAAACCGCCTTTTGTTGACCTTGCAGGCACAAATTATCAGAATACCTAGATGCGAAACTAAGCGTATTCGTTGAAATCTCTCACCACTATCGTCCCTCCCACTGCGTGGTGGATATACACCTCACGATTTAATACGTGACCTAATGCTCATCTAGGTGTCAGTTAGTCCCATACTTTTGTTGGTATAGAACGTGAGCATAAGGCATAAGGCAAGGTGTTTAGTTGTTTGTGAACTTTATGTTTTTATTATTAAAGTGTTAGTATAGTGTCATGTTAAATTTTTTTACCGTTTAATATGGGATATAAATGTGTATATTTATTCTGTTCCTCCATCACCGGGAGCGGATCACTTTTAGATTCCCAAAGGACCACTATTATTTTAAAACTATTTAACATAAATACAAAGCTTTTACAAATTACTTAGATATGTTACTAAAGTTATTGATATTAATCAGTATATGCCTAAATAGAGGAAAATATTTTTTTTTTATCACTGCCATTTAAAAGGCTATATTTTAAATTAAAAAAATGAGGTGTTTTTTCAGTATTTAAAAAATTACATACTTCCAAATAAAAAAAACAATAGGTTTGGGTATTCCTAAGGCAACATCTCCATAGCTTTAAAAGATTGCGTCGGGGTTTCTTTAGAAATTTGTGTTACTCGGCTTTCAATTATTCTGTTTCAATCCCCAGTTACACAAAACTTTTTAATACATATTTATTAAACATTCTAAACCCCCATTAGTTTAATCGTTTTTAAAAATGTTTTGTGCAACCAGGTATAGACATTTTATTACAGGTTGATCCAAACGTGACATCTACTAACAATATTTTACCGTTCAAAGAATGGGTAAAATTTTTAGTTTGTACACTCCCAATTAGTGTATTATTCTTTTGTTCCGTTTTCAACACATAAAAAAGCTGCATAATTAGTTACTATAAAAGTCTATTTCTCGTTAGCGCCTTGGTGCGGTTTAACCTTTTACAAATTAAAAATATTACGATCCATACATTGGTGCAGATGTTCCATTTATTCTTTCTGAAGGTCATAGAAAGAAGTAAGCGTTATTTGCCGCACTTTCGCATCTGTATATTCTGATAATTTGTGTATACAAATGTCTGACGAAATTGACAAAATTACCTTACGTTACCCTACAAGGGTAACGACCTTACATAATCCATTTTTTTTTTTAATGATCGTCTGCTTATTGAGACTTTTCAATGCCGTTTTTTATATAAAAACATAATATTTATTTCGCTTATCAAGTTTTCTTTACCGAATTATTACAGAGTTCTGGACTTACTGTAGGTTTATGATTAAGATGTAAAAATAGCCTTCCCTAACATAAATTAAAGAGATGAACAATGGTTAAAATATTGAGTTTTGCATGCGTTGTTTGCGATTAAAAGTTTTTTTGGTTTTATTATACTTTTATTCAAACCCCTAATTAACAAATTAAACGTTTAATTTGAGGCACACATTTTGTCAAGTGATCTAATTTTTTGAGTAGAAAAAAAGTTATTTTTATAATTATTTAATAGTTCTGTTAAAAAAAAACATAAAAAGTTTTTATTTTTCACATAAGATATATACTGCATTTTATACATTAGAGTAAAAGAAAAATAAAAGCAGTAAACAAATCGAATTAGGCTCTCCGCACATATGTCGATAAAATAGCGACGAGATCGCGATTTTTACAGGCATCGACAGCACGTAGGCATATTAGCATGTCCGATCTCAGCAATCCGCGTCCTTTAGTAAACAAATGCAATACAGAACCGTTTTGTACAGGGTGGCCCACCATATTCGACACGGTCTGTAGCTGAATAACCATGGGGTTTTAAAAAAGTATGAACCTATACAGGTCGGATAAGACCACAGTATAAAATTATTTTAGTCTATACAGGGTGTCTCAAAAAGTGTGACGTATCAAAGTTATATTTTTTAAATGGAACACCCTATATTTTTGACGGTTTTAGATTCTACTTTAAAAATAACTCAAGTTTGTTTATAGTACTAAGTGTCTAATTTTATTCGTTTTTGTGACTATTGTTTTGAAAAATGCAGAAGGCAAAATCAAATTGATTTTACTTTAACACTTTGAACACTTTAAACTTTAAAATGTAAAAAGATTACGAAAAGTCTGCCATATCATGCGTGAGGTGCTCAAATACAAGATCAAATATTGTACAGGGTGATCAAATAATTTCAATTTTTCAGAAAATCGAAATAGCCATATCTCTCTTATTTAAATGGAACACCCTGTATTTTTGCTACGTCACAGATGTTGACAAATAAAGTACTCTTTCAAATGGTGATAGGTCGCCTATACCATCTTTGGCTTTTCCAGTAAGATCTGTTTCTACAAATTTTTAGTCCAAATGTTTATTTAAATAAGGTTGGCTGTGACATAGCAGCCATTAATATTTTTCTTAAGAAAATAACAACGACCATTTATTGATTACTAGTGTTTTAGTCAGTTTAAAAAAATTTCGATGATTTTAAATAAAACCACTTCTTCTAAACAACAAGATGATATAATACTGGTAGGATGTGAAAAATGGTTTACTTTAGTCTCAGAGTTAATCCTGAAAATATTCAGGAGAAACCATCTGACCAACCTCAACAGTTGCTTAAAGCGTTCTGATCACAGTGATTGATGAATGAAAAGACGCAGTTAAAGGTCTGACGACGTCGTCGTACACTGGCCGGAGGAACGCTATTAGGACTGTTTAAAAAACACAGAACCTGTCATTGCCGTCATTCGGCCGGTCGCGTTATCGCTGGCAAGCTAACGACTGTTTTTCTCGGACTACATGTAGCCAGTGGCGAGATATTACAAGATCTTTAATTTTGTCAAGTTCGCTCCAACAGGTATTCGTAATAACGGCTTGGTAAATAGGCATGTTAGCTATTCAGCCCGCTAAGTTACTTAAAATATATTTATGACAAAATATGTGCTGACTTACTTAAAAAGCAGCAAAGACAGTGTATCAACCTAAACACCACTCTGAAAGCTATAATAAATGTCATGCAGTGTAAATTTTAGTTTTTTTTTAGCATAACAACACTTATTTCAGAAACAATATACGTTTTAAAACTAAAAACGAAACGGAATTTGATATTTCTACAAAAACTAAATCACTTGTTTGTAACGGGTCGTTAAGGCAATTAAATCCATAAATTACATCCTTATTTTTTCGGTTAAATAGATATCATAGAGGGATAATACTTTTCATCTTATCATTTAGGATATTTTAGTGAAGTTAGATACAATATCATAATTATAAAGTTCTGCTTGGTAGCTCGACAAGATCGATAGCACCCGAAATACGAAAGAAAAATATATTTTTTAAAAGACATTTGGGATTTAGCATAATAGTTCGATATAGCGGTTTTCGCTATTATAAGAGATTTTGAAAAATTCTTTTCAGGGCGTTTCTATAGGTCGATTATGACACAAATTTGTGTGCGCGTTTTCCAAAATCCATTTCTATAATTTATTATTAATTAAAACATATTTACGGGACGGTGGAGTGAACAGGGGTGCTGGGTGAGGACAAAATAGTAGAAATCCTACATTAAACGCCCAAAAACAGTATTTCACAGTACACAGCGCACTTTCTGTTTACAAAAATGTCCAAAAAATTGTTTAAAAAAATTAAAAATAAATAATAGTACAACAATCCCGCCATGGCTGTCACTGCATAAAAAAGAAGAGTTTGCAATAGAACTGTAAATGTCTTGCGATGTTGCCAAATAAAGTGATAAAGTGTCAATAACTAGATACAGGACAAAATTCATATGAAAAATTAAGTTATTCCTTCTTCCTATTATAATTTGTGGAGAAAAAAGGAAAATGCCTAAACATAAAGAAGGAGGCATTTCTACAAAAAATACCATTGTTTCTCATAGAAATGGTGGATAATCCCTGAAATAGACTTGGTGTTAATTCTTCATAAGTAGTTTGGCAACGCTGCTTCTATCTAGACTGTCATTTTCATAATGACGAACTTCATGTTATCAGCTGACCAAAATGAATTTTCCTTCTTTAATTAATGGCGGACGAGATATCTCATATGTGTGGGATACTTTTTGAAAAATTTAATACTTTTCAAAATTAATTTACATTTTCATGGGCCCCGAGTGCAGTGTATTAATGTTTTCTTGTGTTTGAAGTTGGATTTCTACTGTTTCGTCCCCACCAAGCACCCCTGTTCATTCCACCGTCCCGTAAATATGTTTTTATTAATAATAAATTATAGAAATGGATTTTGGAAAACGCGCACACAGATTTGTGTCATAATCGACTTATAGAAACGCCCTGAAAAGAATTTTTCGAAAATCTCTTATAATAGCGAAAACCGCTATATCGAACTATTACCATAGTTATTTATTATACAAAGAAAAAAGGTTTTAGCTTTAAGCTCGAGGTTGTGTTGTCTCCCGACGCGAAGCAAAAGGAGACAATAAACCAAAAGTTAAACTCTAAAATTTTTCCAGTGCATAATACACTATTTTTTCTGTGACGAAAAAAACAACGAATTAATATTGAAAACACATATTAATAAATTTAAAACTTAGTGTGGTTATTTAATAGTTATTTAATTTGAATAATATAAAAGTAAATAATGCGTAATTATACTTTTCATATAAAGGAAATATAATTTTTGTATAATAAAATATTTTAAAAGTAAATATCTACCTTTGGTAATTATTTAGTATCCGGTTTTCGGCTATTTTAACGATTTTTTAATTTTTTGACTTACATGTTATCTCTTAGTTGTCCTTAATAATAATATGAAGGCGCAGTTATGAATTATTTTTTTATTGTTTTTTATAATAAAAAAATGTTTTTTTGGCATTTGTCCACTTTTAATATGGACAATTGGCAACGTTGTATAAATGTTTAATAATAAACGATGGATTCCCATATAACATTTTTGCCGGCAAGGCATTGGCAAAATGGTATCAAAAAGACATCAAAATGGGCAATTGGCCGTTATTAGGCCACGTGTTGCAGAAAATGTGATGGCATCCATCATAAATAAGTTACGATGAAAAAATGCGTTTAGGATGACGGCATCTATCATTAAAAGGTTTTGGCAAAAATATGCCTTTTAGATGATGGCATTACATTATTTTTTCGTAATGACAATAAAATGCATTTTTACCGTCCAGGGAACTAAAATGTGCATAAATAATGCACATGCATAATGTGTGTTTATGTACAGGGTGTCCCATATAAAATTTAATACTATAATTTTGGAAAAACCATAAGAGATACAAGAAAAAGTTAAATGCAGAAGTTGTTCAGTGAAATGTATTTTTAGTATTTTTATTGTATCTCTTATGGTTTTTCAAAATTATACTATTTAATTTTATATGGGACACCCAGTACATAAACACACATTATGCATGTGCATTATTTATGCACATTTTAGTTCCCTGGACGGTAAAAATGCATTTATGTCATTACGAAAAATACTGTAATGCCATCATCTAAAAGGCATATTTTGCCAAAACTTAGCGATGGATGCCATCATCCCAAATGCATTTTTTCAGCATAACTTATTAATGATGGATGCCATCATCCTAAACGCATTTTTTCATCATAACTTATTAATGATAAATGCCATCACATTTTCTCGCAACACGTGGCCTAATAACGGCCAATTGCCCATTTTGATGTCTTTGATACCTTTTGCCAATGCCTTGCCGCCAAAAATGTTATATGGGTTATAAAGGGTGGTCAGGTTAGTTCTGGTTAGTTCTGGTTAGTCAACGCTTTTTTAATCCTTTAATTACACCAGAGACTTTATGAATCCAGTTTGTGTGAATTCTTTCCTTTTATTCACTCATAAATAGAATTAGACCCTTTCGATGTTTCCAAATGCTTTCCATATTTAGCATGGTATAACCAGTATAACTGATGATTTTAGTCGTTACTTTTAGGTTATGAATTAACGATTTTCATGTTTATTATATTTTTATCTTTATTCTCAAAAATATAAGGAAAAATATAATTTTTACTCAATTTTACATGTGATGTTCAGTTTCATTAACTCATTTTTCCAATTTTACCCTGCCCAGCATATTTCATACTAAAGATCATATAAATGCAATTCAAAAATGAATAAAGTTAGAAAAAATTACAATCTAACACCACTTCACCAAAATACCTACCGATGTACACATATGAAATTTATAGCTCTTAAATAAAGTTAACAATGTCTTTGCTAAAGTATCAAGGACTAGACTCTTATCGAATTCGATCGTCATTTTTCAAATTATTGTCGTGACTTCTTCTATTTTCTATCTTCAGCTACGCGTGCGCCACTTCTCGAGACCGGGTACGACATTTGAAAAACTAAAATTGACAAAAAGTTGTCATTAGGCTTAAATTATACAATTCACAAATGATAAATTTGGGGCAGTATTTATCCTAGGCCCCACCCAACATGCAAGTTCTCTAAATAAAATATCAATGTCTATGAAAAAAAAAATATACCAAGTGACATAGAAATCCGAACACCCAGTTTAAATGGTTTTATTTTAATGAAATTTAGTGAATTTATTTATCTTACTGTAAATAACAATTGATAAAATTTTCTGCCTTATCAGTTCGACATTCCGGTTTTATACTGTTTTTTTAATTCATTAACGATCTAAAAATGAATATTGCAGCCGCAGTAAAGATCCAAATTTGGTGGATTTTGGTTGTTGACATTCTTTACGATTGGTTACGATGCCTAGAGTACGAAGACCTGTACGATTTCGTCAACTTAGTGAGTTTGATAGGGGCCGTATAGTGGGACTTCGTGAAGCTGGACTTTCTTTCGGGAAATTGCAGTTAGAGTACAAAGAAGTGTAGACACTGTTGTTAGGTGTTGTCTGGCATGGCTTCAAGAAGGCCGTACGCAAAGAGCAAGGGGCACTGGACGCCGCCGTAGAACAACAGACCGGGAAGATCGCCGCCTAAGATTATTGGCCTTAAGGGACCGTTTCTCCACTACCAGGTCCATTGCAAATGAATGGTTTGCAGAACACGGAATACCTATTGGCATGCGAAGTGTTTACCGACGAATGAGAAGTTTTCGCCTGTTTTCATACCGGCCACACTGGGTCCTCCTTTAACTCGAGAACACCGACGTAATCGCCTTGAGTGGTGCAGACAACGATCACTCTGGGATCAGGAATGGAACAGTATTGTCTTTAGTGACGAGTCTCGATTTTGTTTAGGCATGCACGATGGTCGAGCCAGGGTTAGAAGGCGACGTGGTGAAAGGAGGAATCCACAGTTTTTTGTTGAAAGACATGTTCATCACACTGTTGGAGTTATGGTTTGGGGTGCTATAGCTTATGGCTCCAGGTCACCTTTAATCTTCATCAGAGGTAACATGAACGCGCAGCGTTATATCCAAGAAGTTCTAGAACCCCATCTTTTACCCTATCTTGACACTCTGGCAAATCCAACTTTCCAACAAGATAATGCCCGACCACATGTTGCAACAGTCACAATAGACTTCTTTCAACGTAATGATGTCACATTGTTACCATGGCCACCAAGATCTCCCGACTTATCCCCAATTGAGCACGTGTGGGATATGATGGGTAGGAGATTGCTCAATTTGCAACGTCCTCCTC
Source organism: Listronotus bonariensis (assembly GCA_014170235.1). Classification (NCBI taxonomy): domain Eukaryota; kingdom Metazoa; phylum Arthropoda; class Insecta; order Coleoptera; family Curculionidae; genus Listronotus; species Listronotus bonariensis. The sequence continues at coordinate 30,902 of JACEGR010006420.1, read as the reverse complement.
AGACTCTAGAAGCACTTTGAGAGGAGTTGGTGGTTACCTGAAATGAGATACCACAGGAGGACATTGACCACCTGATCAGAAGCATGCCTAGGCGCGTTGGAGAATGCGTAACACATAGGGGTGCATCCACACATTATTAAAGGTAAAGGGCTTTAAACCAATGCAATCATTTTGAAATTGTTATCATTTACTTATTATGCTACATTAAGTACTTATACAAAATTTTATTAAAATAAAACCATTTAAACTGGGTGTTCGGATTTCTATGTCACTTAGTATATTTATGTGATCTTAAGGTTCATTGTTGAAGAGATCTTTGACTGACAATTCTTAGGTAATTGTTTTTGGTTCTTCAGTTTTAGGCACACCCAAGTTCTTATATGGAAGCACCCTTATACAGGGTTCAAAAATGTTTAAGAAGTTATTTCTTATTTGAGATAAAGGATAGTTTGCTTTATAAACATTGTGTCAAAAGTTGACATTAGCAAAGACAATTGTAGTTTCACTATAGACACCCAGAACAATTCTAAATTTTTGGTCAACAGCTTGGACGCTCGCTTCGTGGAATTTATGAAGCGGGTATCCATCGAGTACACACGTAAAGAGAACGTATAATTTGCCGCTTCATAAATTCAGCTAAGCCAGCGTCCAAACTGATGACCAAAAATTTAGCATTGTTCTCGGAGTCTATAGTTAAACTACAATAATTGTATTTGCCATTAGGAAGATATCGCAAAAAAATTTAAAAACAAAAATGCCTATTTTTAATTTTAAAAACAAAAAAGTATTGTATATAAACTACCATGTAATGTTGAATAAAGAAACATTACCAACGACTTAATAGGCGACAGCAGATAAATAACTTTTTTTAAAAATAAATTTTCACATCCCGACACGTTATGATTTACATTTTTTTTATTATTTTTTCTAATTATCAAGTTTAATGAAAAAATACAAGAGTTAAAAAGTTTCTAAATATTTTAGGCTATTTCTATCTAAGTGTCTCTTTAAATTTGGTTACTAAGAACGATAGGGGTAGTCATTTCCACCACTTTCATTAATTGTAAAAAGTGCAAAATACTTAAAGTGTATTATTATAATAGCAACATTTTTTTTTTTTATATAATTATATTATATTATTTATATTATATCACCCTAATAGTTGACTTTTAAGCCCCAAGGTTAATTTATATTTATAAGGTTGCGACACATCCTCAACTTTTAGGCGGTTCGAGGTCGGGGACGCAAGGAAGGGCACTTCACGGAGAAAAGTTGGCAAGACTGGGTAAAATCAAAGCTGATGATCAATCCAGTGGCGTCTAGAATTTGCGCATTTCATTTTGCATTGTTTTGGGAGTGATATTTGTTGAAAGATGTAATTCCAAATATTTTTATTTAAAGTAAAAGAATTTACAACTTAATAATAATTAAAAACTGTTGTGTAAACGGTTGTTCTACTAATACAATAAATTGTATATCTCCGGCGCTGAACAACATGGCCGAAAAATGGAAGATGTGACGTCATAACACGTCAAACCAATATGGCCGAATGTCGCGACCCTATATAGACAGTCTTTGTTGAACCCATGTTTATAAAGCGAACTACTCTTTATTTTACACAAGGAATCACCTCCCAAAATTGTTCTCATTTAGTTAAAAACACCCCGAATTTTCAAATTTAAATGAGCATACACACGGTCAGTAAGGTCTTCGATCCTATCTGAACTGAAAGAGAATCCGCGAGTAAGTGAGAACGTGTGTATGCTGAACTGACAGCGGGTTCCAATGCAAATTCATAGTATCGGTCTTACTCGCAAACTTACCTTCTTACCTACCCTCGAGTAAGTACTAAGAAATGCCTCACCATGTGTATGCCTATAAAAAGACATATTCACGATTAGACTTACCTTCATACCTATCTTTAGGTAGAATCTAAGGCAAGTCTCGTGAGTATGCCTATTTATAGGCATACTCACGATGAGACATTTCTTAGTACCTACCTGACTCTTTGTTTGACCTCCGGACAGTGCGGACGTGCGTAGAGGACTACAAAGTTCCTCCCGGAGTGGCGGTTAGAGGTGTCGTACGAACGTTTTTTACCTTGGGGGATCAAGGAAAGATTCACGCTAAATTGATGGCATCTTTCCTCTGGACCTAAGCGCTGTGAGCGAAGATTCCTATAAGCTGATGGTATCCTGTTTGGTGGTGAACACGAAGTATTTCTCAAATGGCGGGAAATAGATGGGCGTGCCATGGGAACTGTCAGTAGTGAAAGTGAAGGTTATACGTAACACCAGTAGCAGATCTTGGTTTGACAGCCGACAATTTATGCATTGCATGGATTGTTGAATTATTTGTTTTCTTTTTGGAATTTCTGGGAGCTACGAGCTCGATTATCCAGATTTTCCGCCGACGAAGCCCTGGAAAGCATAGTCCGGAAGGGGAGAGTGGTGGATTGGACCTGAAGGGACCAAAACCAAGAAAAAAATAGAAATAGAACAGAATACCTAAAGGTAGGTATGAAGGCAAGTCTGCGAATAAAACCTATACTATGAATTTGCTTTTGATCGCGCCGTCAGATTAGTATACACACGTTCGAACTCCCTTATAGTTCAGGTAGTGCCAGCTTGATACGTTTAACTTAACTTTTAGACGAAGAATACCTGCATGTAAACATTCCTGATAGGATGACGCATCGCGATCACTTTGTCATTACTTTACGCTGTAGGCTGTCACGTCATGTTTATAAGCTGCCGTGAATTACGAATTGCGGATGTTTAACAAGCTGTTAAAACAAATGACGCAGCCTGTATATCCGGTTGATATGCAATGTTTATGACTTACCAAATATTAAAATCGTTTAGACGTTAAACCTGGTCTCCGAGCCGTCGGCGAGCATCAGCGTGACAGTGCGATTGTTGATCCAGATCAGCCTGGCCAATCGCATGGGGTTGAGTCTGGCCACGTCGGCGATCGGCGCCGTGCTGTACGATTTCACGTTTTTCGTTTGCGCCTGACCCAGACCGAACATACCTGCAAAACATAGCGTCAAAATTAGTGGAAATTAGCCGGATTCTACTTGACCATCCGCCCTATAACCCAGACTTACCGCCCAGCGATTTTTTGTATCCATTTGGGCCTATTTAAAAACATCTACGAGGAAGATTTTTAGACAAATGGCACCATAATTATAAAAAAATCTTACCTGTGCTAGTTTGCCAAAAACTAAGCTTGTTTTCTGAGCAGGCGTAACTGACCAAAAACTTGCCATCGGGACTGAAGGCGCACGCCGTCACTGGCCCGGAATGCGCTGGAATGGTCGTGTATTTGCCCTGCCGCAGCTCGTAGATTGTCAGGGTGCCACTGTTGGAACCAACTAAAAAAAAGAATCATTATTGATGTTACTATCCGTATTATCCACCAAATACAGAGGATTTTAGATATTTGACTAAGAATCTGTGTATTTTTAAATGTAAGAAAAAAATTATTGGTAATTTAAATTAAGGAGCACAGTGTTGCAATTCGGTTAAACAGCTGATAAAAATGGGTATCTAGATTCAATTTGGCGAAGAATATTTACATAAATTACCTGATTATATTAAATTTACCGAAAAATATCAGGCATCATTGTCTGACAACCTAAATAACACAAAGCAGGATAATAGTCAGTGTTTCGAGAAACTTCATATATAGCCATAAAGCGTAAGTTTTTCGTTATTTAGACTTGAACTGCAGATAAACCAAAACAGACTTCGCACGTTTTGCTTTATTGATGAATTTTTAACGAAATCCGTGATAGCAACCACTTAAACGCTTAACACTAGTTGTAGACTAACTATTTTCTTATTTCTTATTACATTCATCCCATAAATCATAAAAATTCTTTAAAAAATAGAATATTAACTGCAACAACAGAAAGCAAAACTTGATTATGAAATGTCATTATGTTCTAAATTTGCAACTGCAACGTTGCCAAGTCGCCTAATTTTAGTTTTCAATATCTTACTAGCCAATCCGTGCCCATTTCGTTGGGCATAATTATATTTTTCTCTGAAAATTTTGTTTAATCAAAAAATTAGCTCAGGTTGTTATGCTCTTAGAATTCTTTCTACTGAACTTGATTTTCTACTTCTGAAAACTAGTTATTTAGCATTAATTGAATCAATAATAAGATATGGTTTGTTTGTGGGGAAACTCTAGTCAAAATCTGTTAAACTCAGTTTTTATTTTACAAAAAAGAGCTATAAGAACTATTTGCAAAATCAAATCTAGGAATCTTGCAAACCTTTATTTATTAAACATAAAATATTGATACTGACATCTATTTTTATATTGGAAACTGTTTGTTTAATATATAAAAAATATTGGTGTAATTACAATGAAAATTATTTATATAATTATAGAAATAACTCCTGCATTGATCTACTTATACGACATTCAAATATGTTTAAAAAATCTATAATTTATGAATCAAAAAGATATTTAATCATTCACCAAATACTATAAAAAAATATTAAAAACATAAAGAAATTTAAAAAATATGTTAAAACATTTTACTTAAAAGAGCATATTACAATTTAAATTAATTTTTCGAGAATACATTTCCATAAAAGTTATTTCTTTTATCTTAATATATATAAATCTCGTGTCACAATGTTTGTCCTCAATGGACTCCTAAACCACTTAACCGATTATAATAAAATTCTCACACCATGTGCAGTTCGATCCAACTTGAGAGATAGGATAGTTTAAATCTCAAATTATAGTCGCAATTTTAATTTATTGCTAATTATTTGTCTGTTCGACTGGGTTGAGTAAGTAATCAATAGATGGCGCTGCTATGGTAAATCTACGAACGTGTCATATAAGCTACATTTTAACAGCATAATAACCACGTGTTGTTGACGCTATAAAATTAATTAAATTTATTTTGTAGTGAACGAACCAAAACTCCCGAGCGAAGCCGGGAATCATAGCTAGTACTATTATATATTTGTGTGTGTATCTGTATATGTTGTATATGTATATATAATTTATTGTTTTTACTTTGTCTACAAGGATATCTAAATAATTTTCATGACAATAAAGCCTATTATTATTATTATTATTATTAATAAAATATAGGCTATAGCATTCCTGAATAGTGTAGCTTTCTGATTGTGAAAGAATTTTCATGATCGGTTTAGTATTTTGAAAATTAGCACTTTTCAATCACAAACAATCAAAGTTACAAACTTTATCTCTTTATTTAAAATATTAAGTATAACGGAATATCAAAGAAAAAACCTACCAAAAATAAGTAAATTCGTTGCTTTTTCTTATCTATTAAAAAAAAAAAGAAATCTGCATCCGCAGAGAGTCGAACCCAGACCGCCTGCGTGACAGACGAGAATTCTACCACTAAACCACCGGTGCTTGTACACGAACATACAAACCTAACCTCTTTATAATATTAGTATAGATTGATATACATATGTCATTATTTTAATCTGAAATTTCTCTTTATCATTTTAAAATATAGCCTATAGCACTCCTGGGTGCTATAGGCTATATTTTACAATTAGAAAGCTACACTATCTTTCTAATTGTAAAAGAGTTTTTATGATCGGTTTCCGAAAATTAGCCCTTACAAAGTTATAGTTATCCAAGATAGCCAACCCGTGCCCACTTCGTTGAGCGTTAATATCTAAACTTTTTGTTTAATCATAATGAAATATAGCCTATAACACTCCTGAATAGTGTAGCTTTTTGACAGTTAAATAGTTTTTATGATTGGTTTAGTATTTCCAAAGATTAGCCCTTACAAAGTTATAGTTTATCCAAGATAGCCCACCCGTGCCCACTTCGCTGGGCGTTAGTATCTTTTTTTTAATCATAATAAAATATAGCCTCTCCTGAATAGTGTAGCTTTTTGACTGGGAGAGAATTTTTATGATCAGTTCAGTATTTCCGAAAATTGGCGGCTACAAACAAACAAACAAAGTTGCAAACTTTACCTCTTTATTATATTAGAGACATTTTGCACCTCTTAAAATAACAGACGTTTTTGGCCTCCTTATGGTTATCGTTATTAAACATAACGATTACGGCAGCAGTTTTAGACAGAGATTTTGCAGCTTCTTTTAAGAAATTTATCTTGCATCTGCGCTTTCGACACATAACCTTATTTTTGCCTGTGGTTCACCGATTTTAAAGTTAACGAAAATCAGTATTTACTTTTATTCTTCATAAGATATAAATTGATATTTAAATATATGCAAACACTTCTGTTGATTTCGTTTTTTAAAGTAGATGCAAACAATACAGTATATAAGCAAAACACAAATAGTAAGGTTAGGTTTGATAGTAGAATAAAAAGCAAGTGTGCTAGATTGTAACATCTAAATTAATTACTGATTTAGAATATCCGTAAAAGTGCAAGTCCGTTTGAATTTCTTACCACTATTTGATTTTTATTACTGCTATAGATTTTTCGCTAATTAGAGCCTAGGTATAAATGATATTGTTACAGACTTTCAAAAATGTGTTTAGGTTATAGAATTTTAGAGAGTTAGGATCATTTAATTTAGTTTGTTAATTTATTTAAATAATTTACCTTAATTTTTCCAAGTTCTTTCATCACTTTCGAAGGTTTCCGAAAACGCCCGAATTATCCATTAAGAACTTTTATGCCATCCTGTACTATGGAATTTTCACGATATTTCTCGAGTATTCTAGATCATTCTTTATTCTTCCACCATACTATAAAAGGGCGACGGGAAACTTCCGATCAGTCAGTATACATTCGACTTTTGTGTTGTAAACTTCGAGACATTGACAAGAGAGGTTTTTGTCGTTGTTGTAACCATAGTTACGTTCCATTGTTAATAAAGGTATAAAAACGAAGACACGTGTTTTTATACGAGGTGTTTCGGAACATTTGGTGTCAGAAGCGGAACGAAGTTACCCAAGCAAGCCGAAGTGGGAAGAAGAGTGAATGCCAGTTGAGACAAGACAAAGACAGCAAGCAGTTATGGAGGAGTTAAGTGCACTAATTAAACAAATGATGGAAAAACAAGAATCCCTGAAAGAAGACCTAAAGAAAGAAATGCAGACAAGCCAAGAAGCCATGAAAGAAGACCTAAAGAAGGAAATGCAGACGAGTCAAGAATCCCTAAAAGAAGATCTAAAAGCAATGAAGACCAGCCAAGAAAACCTGAAAGAAGACATGAAAATCAGTCAAGAATCCCTGAAAGAAGACATGAAAATCAGTCAAGAATCCCTGAAAGAAGACATGAAAATCATTCAAGAATCCCTGAAAGAAGAAATGAAGAAGGAAATCCGAACTAGTCAAGAAGAAACCAGACAACAAATAGAGAAAATTCAAAAAGACCTTAAACGGAGCCAAGCGGAGATGAAACAAGAACTAAAAGAGAAGATGGTAAAAATCAGAGAAAATCTAAAAGGAGAATTTTATCAATGCCAAGATGAGATGAGAAAGGAAATGTTGCTTGAATTAAAGCTTACAAAAGAAGATGTCAAAGAAGATATAGAAGAAATACAACAGAGTGTGCAGTTAGTTCAAGGTCAAATGCAACAAGAAGTGCAACAATTACACCGACAAATTCAAAATATAGCCAGTACAGGTGTCGTTCCAGGATGTGGTACTCCAGCAACTGTTATGAAACCACCAACTTTTGATGGAAAGGTACCGTGGGTTACGTACCTTAGACAATTTGAAGCTGCTGCTGATGGTAATAAGTGGAGTTCCTCAGAGAAGGCCCGAGCTCTAGTACTTGCTCTTCGAGGAGAAGCCATGGAGGTGTTAAGAAACATCCCCGAAGAAAAGCAGTCCGACTATGAATCGATTGTAATGTTCCTGGAAATGAGATATGGCGAGACACATTTGCAGGAAGTTTATAAGGCGCAGCTCCAGGGACGAAGACAGAAATATAACGAAAGCCTTCAGGAATACGAAGCTGACATCGTACGTTTGATTAATCTGACATACCCGACATACCCTGAAGAAATAAAACAAGAACTAGCCGTGGGTAGTTTCATTGAAGGTCTTCGCGACCCAGACATGAATCAGGCATTAAGAATGGCCAGACTAAAGAAAATTTCAGAAGCTCTTGCCTACGCACTTCAGTTTGAAACGGCTAAGCAGACATCCAGATCTCAGGCAAGACTTCGAAGAACAAACTATGTACCAGAAGTCAGCAATCCAAATGATAATTTGACAACAGTAATACAACAGCTGCAAGAAATCCTACGTCAAAAACAAGTAGATGGAGACAACAAAAGCATGACCTTCCGTCGAAGAAATAGAATCCTGTGTTGGAAGTGTGGTGAAGAGGGGCACATTCAAAGAAATTGTACCAGATCGAATGCCCCTGCAAGTAATTCGGAAAAGCTGGCCAGGTGCTACCAAGCCCCATCAACAACAACTATTAGAGTATCCCGGCTGCAGAACAATGGCTCCAGCTTGGTAGTACCTGGAAATGTGTGCGGTCGGGACTGCGAAATGGTCCTAGATACTGGTTCCACACATACCATCGTGAAGCCGAACATCGTTGCTCACTGTAAAATATTCCGCCCTGAAAAGAATTACCTCTTGGAAACTGCTAATGGAGAAGTTATACCAATTAAAGGCATACATGAAGCCAGAATAACGCTAGGAACAACAAAATTTATCCATGTCGTGTTTGTTGCCGACATCCTGGACGAAGTTATCCTTGGCCTTGACATTATGGAAAATAAGAAGTTTGTACTTGATCTTCCACAACGGGTACTGCGAACAAATAATGAAGAGATCGTAATGAGATTACCACGAAGCAGTGAAGCATCGATTCGAGAAGTTATCCTTACAGAAGATGTCATTCTACCTCCAAACTCAGAAAGCATCATACGAGCAAGGTTCGAAGACTCCGAAGAAGGTGAAATCGTTTTAGTCGAACCAGTAGAAAATTGTCCGTTATACGCTAAAGGAATTCTACCAGCAAGAACTTTGGCGCAAACCAAAGGAAATATGGTATTTGTGAGAATGATGAACCTGAAAGATTTCCCTCAACAGGTCAAAATGGGTGACAAAATTGGTACCTGTCAACCTGCTGCTATGATAGTTACCTATCCCTGTACCACACCTGCAGGGGTCTCCACACGTAAACTACCTGATGCTCTACAAGACCTGGTGACTTCATCAAAATCCTTGTTAGATCCAGTCCAAGAATCTATGCTGGAAGAACTATTAAGAAGAAATCAAGATGTTTTCTCTTTATCCGAAAAAGATTTGGGTAAAACCAGTGTAGTGCAACATCGAATAAATACTGGAGACGCATCACCGATAAAACAACCGCCCAGAAGAATTCCTTTAGCCAAGAAAGAAGAAGTTGAAAAGTTACTTGAAGACATGCAAAATCAAGGCATCATAGAACCATCCCAGAGCCCATGGTCATCTCCAGTAGTCCTAGTTAAGAAGAAAGATGGTTCCACCAGATTTTGTGTTGACTTCAGAAGACTGAATGATGTCACGAAGAAAGACAGTTTTCCACTACCAAGAATAGACGATACCCTAGATACACTCACTGGATCAAAATGGTTTTCGACATTAGATCTAAAAAGTGGCTATTGGCAAGTGGAACTTCATCCGGAAGACAAGGAAAAATCTGCTTTTTCAACTGGAAACGGACTGTGGCAGTTTAATGTTATGCCATTTGGTTTATGCAATGCCCCCGCTACTTTTGAACGTTTGATGGAGTTGACGTTACGGGGACTAACTTGGAAAACCTGCTTAGTATATCTAGATGACATAATAATTCTTGGAAAAACATTTGACGACCACTTGAAAAATGTTGAAGAGATTTTTCAGAAGCTTAGATCCGCCCAGCTGAAGCTTAGTCCAAAGAAATGTCACCTTTTCCAGAAAGAAGTCAAGTACCTAGGGCATATAATTACCGAAGAAGGAGTAAAAACTGATCCAGAGAAGACTGAAGCTATCCAGAACTGGCCTGTACCAAAGAACAAGCATGAAATTAGAAGTTTTCTGGGATTGTGTACCTATTACAGACGGTTCATACATGGGTTTGCTGATATTGCAAGACCATTACATCGTCTTACGGAAAACAACAACAGCTACGAATGGACTGAAGATTGCCAAGCAGCTTTTGTACACCTAAAGAAAGCCCTGTGCAATCCCCCGGTGTTGTCATATCCACAACCAAATCAAACATTTATTGTGGACACTGATGCGAGCAACACTGCTATTGGTGGAATTTTGTCACAGATGCAAGATGGCCAAGAAAAAGTAATAGCCTATTTTAGCAAAGTCCTTTCCAAACCTGAACGAAATTATTGTGTCACCAGAAAAGAACTTTTGGCTATTGTTAAATCCCTAGAGCATTTTCATAAATACCTGTATGGCCAGAAATTCCACCTAAGAACGGACCATGCATCACTTAAATGGTTGCTTCAGTTCAAGAACCCTGAAGGTCAGATAGCACGATGGCTACAACACATTCAAGAATATGATTTCAAAATTGAACATCGAAGGGGACTAAACCATAAGAATGCTGACGCTTTATCAAGACGACCTTGCCCGGATGATTGTAAACACTGCAGCAGACGAGAAGAACATGAAGATCCTGATGAATTTCACTGCCGAAGAACGCGTCTCCAGTGCTCTCAAGAATGGGATCCTAAGATCTTGGCCAAAGAACAACTAGAAGATCCCGATCTTGGAGACATTATCAAACTTAAGACAGAGAATTTGGAAAGACCACCATATCAGAAAATAGCCTCCAAGTCTCCAAGACATAAAGGGTACTGGGCCATATGGGACTCTTTGATTATTAAAGATGGTCTATTACAAAGGGTCTGGGAAAGTTCTGACGGCAAAACCCGTAAACATCAGATAATCCTACCAACCAAAAGGATTCCTGAAGTATTGCAAGCCTTGCATAATGGTGTAGGAGGTGGCCATTTCGGAGTTATGAAGACTCTTGAAAAGGTTCGAGAAAGGTTCTACTGGCTGGGAAGCCGTGCAGACGTAAAAGACTGGTGCAGAAGGTGTAAGGACTGCGCTTCCAGCAAGGGACCCAAAACACGAAGCCATGGCAAGATGAAGCAATACAATGTAGGGGCACCTTTTGAAAGAATTGCCATAGACATAGCAGGGCCATTTCCAGTTAGTAAATCAGGGAATCGCTATATCTTGGTAGCGATGGATTACTTCAGTAAATGGCCAGAAGTCTACCCAATCCCAAATCAAGAAGCTATAACTGTTGCCGATGTATTATTTCAACAATGGATTTGTCGCTATGGAGTTCCTAGAGAAATACATTCCGATCAAGGCAGAAACTTTGAGTCCGATCTTTTCAAGAACCTTTGTAATCTCCTGGGAATCCATAAAACAAGAACAACACCTCTTCATCCCCAGTCCGATGGCATGGTAGAGCGGTTTAACAGAACACTTGATAACTACCTGAAAATTAAAGTAAATGACCAACAAAGTGACTGGGATAACTGTATACAGCCGTTTTTATTAGCATACCGCTCCGCAATTCACGAAACTACTGGCAGAAACACCTGCTAAAATCATTTTCGGAGCGGAAATATGCCTTCCAGTTGACTTGCTTACAGGACGACCTTCCACCAATGAAGAATCAGCAGAAGATTATGTAAGTCAACTAAGTAAACAGCTACAGAGGATACATGAAGAGGTGCGTACCAAGTTACAAAAGGAAGTGACCGTATGAAATCCCGCTATGACTTGAAAGCTAACCATCAGGGATTTGTCGTCGGTGAAAAAGTTTGGTTATACAATCCAAGAAGAACAAAGGGGCGTTCACCGAAACTACAGAAGTCATGGGAGGGACCATATAAAGTGGTGACACGGCTTAATGATCTGGTGTACCGTATACAGAAGAGTCCACAGGCAAAGATGAAAGTAGTACATCTAGAAAGGCTAAGCCGTTATCAAGACAGTGAAGATACTTGATCGAGACGATCAAAACTTGGAAGGGGGCAATGTTACAGACTTTCAAAAATGTGTTTAGGTTATAGAATTTTAGAGAGTTAGGATCATTTAATTTAGTTTGTTAATTTATTTAAATAATTTACCTTAATTTTTCCAAGTTCTTTCATCACTTTCGAAGGTTTCCGAAAACGCCCGAATTATCCATTAAGAACTTTTATGCCATCCTGTACTATGGAATTTTCACGATATTTCTCGAGTATTCTAGATCATTCTTTATTCTTCCACCATACTATAAAAGGGCGACGGGAAACTTCCGATCAGTCAGTATACATTCGACTTTTGTGTTGTAAACTTCGAGACATTGACAAGAGAGGTTTTTGTCGTTGTTGTAACCATAGTTACGTTCCATTGTTAATAAAGGTATAAAAACGAAGACACGTGTTTTTATACGAGGTGTTTCCGGAACAATATTTTAAATAATACGGCATTAAAATTTTAACCTTTTAAATAATTTATATTAAAATTTCTACAATCTGGCAACCACGCAGTTTAACAATAACGATAACGATAAGCTCTTCGGTATTCATCCGTAATTAAAGGAGTCCGGTATGGTTAATAAAGATAACGGATCATGTTTGCGTTGCTGCGCAGTCTCAGAATAACGTTAACCACAACGGAATTGCAAAATAAGGGGTGCATAATGTCTCTAATAGCATAGATTTATGCATTTATTTTTTTATTATTTTGAACAAACCTGCTATCCTTCTCGTGGCCGGACAATGTGATACCTGATTGAATTTACAAACAGCCGGAAACACATCCTGGAGACCCTTGTTCTTCAACTGACTGGGATCCAAACAGTGAAGGATGATATCCATCAACTAAAAAAACAGAAATTTTAAAATCGATGAAATTCGGACCTTTTAAAATAATTTACACTTGAGAACAGACGGTGGTTGAACTGTCCAAAACGTCGAGTAAATAAATCACTACGTTTATATCGAATAGTTGAAGCTAGCTTGAGTTAAAGCGGCTTTTAAAACTGGCTTGAAAAAAGCGATATAAAAGCGCTTGAAAGTGACTTGAATCGTTCAAGTCAAGCCTGAAAATAAGTAGGGTTGACTTCACTGAAGCCGATTAGAAACACGATATAAACGATTCAAGCGGGCTTAATATAACTGCCTAACTTCAGATAAATGCTTCCTCGAACGTCATCAGTGTCAATCTCATAGATAATTTTGACATTTTTATACAAAAATATGAGTGGAAAAACAGGTGAAAAAACTTTAAAACACGCTCACACCAACAACAGCACACAAAACGGGACAAATTAAAGTGAGGTTTGTTTTTCATTTGTAGTAGACACTGTGAAGTTGGATGCAAAACTGCCGCATGCGTACGACGATGCCCTGAAATGTGCTTGACCTCGATTTTCAATCGACTTTTAAGCCACCGATATAAACACGTAGACTTGGAAATCGCTTCAAAACCGCTTTTTTTCAAGCCAGCTTGAACTATTCGATATAAACGTAGTAAATGAAAATAAACAGTAAAAGTTTGAACTTTTTTTAGTGTTTTACCTGGACTAGAAGATCACTCATTTCAGTTTGCATTTTTCGATCAGCAACTCGACTCCCCTGAGTATTTCCGGTTTAGCTTTGTGAAGAACGTTGTTGTTCATGTTGATGTTCAGCGTTTGAGCGTTCTGTTGCATCGCGTTGTATCTCGCTACTTCTTTGGCCATCGTGGTTATAAACGCTGCAGGCCTGCAACAAATACATGATTTTTGAAGAGTTTTAGAAAGAATATAACCGATTTTGTGCACCATTTTATTTATGAGATTTTAAGTATTACTCAAAAAATTCCCCCGCCCCCATAAAAAAAGCAGTGGTCTTGTGCACCATTTTATTTATGAGATTTTAAGTATTATTCAAAAAATTTCCCACGCCAGTGGTTGCGTCTGCTTGATCTACCACCGATCCTAAATCAAAACAAGAAGCTAAAGCGGACTCTTTGTTTGACCTCCGGACAGTGCGGACGTGCGTAGAGGACTACAAAGTTCTTCCCGGAGTGGCGGTTAGAGGTGCCGTACGGACGTTTTTACCTTCGGGGATCAAGGAAAGATTCACGGTAAATTGACGGCATCTTTCTTCTGGATCTAAGCGCTGTGAGCGAAGATTCCTATAAGCTGATGGTATCCTGTTTGGTGGTGAACACGAGGTGTTTCTTAAATGGCGGGAAATAGATGGGCGTGCCATGGGAACTGTCAGTAGTGAAAGTGAAGGTTATACGTAACACCAGTAGCAGATCTTGGTTTGACAGCCGACAATTTATGCATTGCATCGATTGTAGAATTATTTTTGTTTTCTTTTAGAAATTTCTGCGAAGCACGAAGCCCTGGAAAGCATAGTCCGGAAGGGGAAGAGTGATGGATTGGACCTGAAGGGACCAAAACCAAGAAAAAAAATAGAATAGAATAGAAGAAGCTAATGCGTCCGGTAAACCTAATATTTCAGCTCCGTATTGAATTAGGGACAAAACTATGAAAAAACGGTGTTAACATCAGTTTTTTGATGTGCAAGAAAAAGTTACACCTCAATATAACCTCAAAACTGGGATAACAATAAACTCAGATTATAATTCTAAGCTGGATATAAATATTCGCAAAACCGCAAATGCCAATATCTTATATTAAGATTTAACCAAACATAGCTATATCAAAAAGTTGATAATAAGAAAGATGCAGATTGTAGAAGTGAACTTTTTTTTATTGCGATAACTTTTGATACGTTTTGAATATTTTAATGAAACTTTGTATCAAGGGGTTTTTAGACCTGAGCTATTCAGGTATGATCTTAATTTTTAGGTGTAAACTAGAGGGGCTACCTACCTTATTTAACATTTTCTAAAACGTTTTTGTGCTACTTTGTAAATACCATCTAAGTAAAGCAGTAAAAATCTCCCTAACCATTCTACATAATAAGGGTATCTCCTGTAAGAATGGGTCCGAGCAACCGTTTTTAGGTAATTTGCATTTAAGTAATTTAGTGCAACCAAAAGTATATGGAAGAAAAAATTCAATAATTCATTTATTTTATAAAGCAGTTGTAGTTAAGGCTAATACCCTGTTTTTAAAGGCATTTTTTGGTTGAACTAAACCACTTAAGTTAAAATATCTTGAAAATAGCCATATTTACATGGTATACCTTTTCTTGTGTAGAAAGCATGGGGGAATTTACTGGTTTATTTAGATGATACAGAGTAGCACGACAAAGTTGGGACATTTTAGAGACATTAAAATGGTGTATTCAGCCTCCTCTAGTTTACACACAAAAATTTATATCAGATCTGTACCCGTACTCTGTAACTCGATAGAAAATACA
This sequence comes from Listronotus bonariensis, assembly GCA_014170235.1. NCBI lineage: Eukaryota > Metazoa > Arthropoda > Insecta > Coleoptera > Curculionidae > Listronotus > Listronotus bonariensis. The sequence continues at coordinate 15,566 of JACEGR010006420.1, read as the reverse complement.
TTTCTTGAAATTGCCATATGATTTTACATTGCACAGAAAGAAAATTTCTTCTCTATCGAGTTACAAGTGCGGGAGCTGAATAACTTATGTCAAAAAACCTTTAGATACCGAGTTCTATTAGAATATTTAAAACATATCAAAAATTATCGAAATAAATTTAAAATATATTTTTTTATTCTGACACCCTGTATCTTTCTTATTATCAACTTTTGGAAATAGGTAGGTTTGGCATAAGACAATATATCCTCTCACATAGCTCAAAAACCATCACAATAATAAGTGATTAAACTACGAATTTTTGCAACGTCCACCCCACTCACCATATTAAGTTCCCTTTGACTTCACGCTGTTTTAACATGTCCAAACACAATAGACTGATTTTTTTTGTGATAAATAGATAACAGGAATATTTATGAATCAACTTTACCCTGAACACGAATTCAACAAATTATGATTTGTGACAAGTTTTAAAAATATGTACCTGGCTGTTGCTATAAGCGTCAAAGCGTGTCTGGCTGTTCTACAGGAATCCGCTTGAGGCGTCAGCGGGAGTCCGTAGGTCATACTAGGCACCAGTTTGTCCGCTTCTGAGCACAGCTCCAAAAGACCTAAAACAGAACAATTTTACTATTTACCCACTAGAGCTACGTTAACATCTGACATTTATTGCATGATTTTTATGTCAGAAAGAAATTCGGGCTAATGTAAACGGTCAATAACTTATTTTTTTTATTATCTTTGGACAAACCACGAAGGCTATGAGGCTAAATACTAACGTACCGTGGGTGTCTTAAGCGAGGTAAGAGGGAGTTTGTTGTCACGGGACTTAAATACTTGATGATTTGGAGGAGAAGGGAAAGACCTCCGCGGGCAGTAAGTTCCACATTCTAGAAACTCTAGGGATAAAAGAATGAACAAAGTCGAAAGTTCGGGGCCTGTCCAGTTGGACCGTATAGGGGTGTTTTGGATGCATTAAAATGGACGAGATTTTTGGCGCCCCAATCGAATATTAAATTAAGATCCTGCGAAAGAGATATTTGCATCGCTCTGCGTTTGTTTTCCAAATCAGGTTTAGTGATGGGTTTAGGAACCTGAAAACTGGAGTGAAGGGTACTATCGTCGGCGAAACTATGAATGGAATTAGTTGTGTAGACGAGAGAAGGTCGTTGATGTGAAAAAGAAACAGCGTTGGTGCCAGAACTGAGCCGTGAGGGACTCCAGCATTTACTTGGTGAAAGCTTGAAGAATGGACTGTCCACAATAACTGATATACGTCGATCAGATAGATAACTAGAGAGCCAAGTACAGAGTTTAGTTGAAAGACCATAGGAGAGAAGTTTATTAAGAAGTGCGGCATGCCAGACCTGGTCAAAAGCTTTGGATATATCAAGAGCAACGATCTGACATGATATCAGACATTAATTCTTGACCGTTTACATTAGCCAGATATTTATTTATTTATTTATTTATTAAGTATACAGGATTCCCTATTTTTACAATGACTATTACAATTATTGAAAAAAATAACTACAAAATTAAATTAAGCTACAATTAGATAACTAACTAACAAATAACAGGTACATATATAGGCAGATCAAAAATATTTATATACAAATCACGAAAAGATCACAGCTACAAGTAAAGTACTAATTTATTAAGGAACCATATGATTGATCTTAGATTTAAATTGAGACAATGTGCTGTTAAAAACATCCACTCGTGAACCAAAGCTGTTCAGCACACGAAGAGCTCTATCCATTGGTGAGTGCATTCCATAATTTGTGGTATGAGGGCGGATATGATATAAATTAAAATTCCGAAGATTACGAGAGGGGACATTAAGTTGAACAAGTGATAGAAGGTCGGGACAGTCAATGAGACCATTAAATAGCTTAAACACAAAACAGAGATCATAAACTTGACGTCTATACTGTAAAGTGTGTAGTCTTAGCTTTCTCAGTAAATCAGAGCGGTGGTAATTCTCTATCCTTACTCCAGACTTGTATGCGGCAAACCGCAAAAATTTGTTCTGGACCCTCTTCAGCATATCAGAACGAACAGCATACTGTAGTGACCATACCACGGTAGAATTTCTGACATAAATATCATGCAATAAATGTCAGATCTAAACGTACCTTGATACAAAGTGTCCCGTCTGTACCTCAACTGAAATTAAAATTTTCGGAATATGAAGAATATGACTTACCTAATAATACTTTGCTAATATCAAGGAATGGTTCCCACACGGTGAACCCTCGACCTATAAGGTCTATGGCGGCTCTTCTCAGGGGAATGTGGGCGGGTAACCGGGGCGAAGGTGACGCCAATAAAAGGTGTGAGAGGGCCATGGCTGTCAGTCGGGCTAGGTTATTGTTTCCAGAACCTAAAAATGATAACAAAAAAAAGATACTAAGTTAGTTGAGCATTCAGACGTATTTGGGTAAGTATAAAGGGTAATTTTTAAGTTGATATATTCCTCTTTATACAGTATAGAATGCAAGTTATCAAATAAAATTATGTTCGAAAATGCTTTATTTCCGAAATGCAAGGTGTAAAGCTGAATTTATAGATTTGACGTTTCCGTTTTTGGTACATGAAAACGGTAAACACACTCTTTGTTTGACCTCCGGACAGTGCGGACGTGCGTAGAGGACTACAAAGTTCTTCCCGGAGTGGCGGCTAGAGGTGTCGTACGAACGTTTTTACCTTCGGGGATCAAGGAAAGATTCACGCTAAATTGACGGCATCTTTCTTCTGGATCTAAGCGCTGTGAGCGAAGATTCCTATAAGCTGATGGTATCCTGTTTGGTGGTGAACACGAGGTATTTCTTAAATGGCGGGAAATAGATGGGCGTGCCATGGGAACTGTCAGTAGTGAAAGTGAAGATTATACGTAACACCAGTAGCAGATCTTGGTTTGACAGCCGACAATTTATGCATTGCAGTGACTGTTGAATAATTTTTGTTTTCTTTTGGAATTTTTGGGAGCTACGAGCTCGATTATCCAGATTTTCCGCCGACGAAGCCTTGGAAAGCATAGTCCGGAAGGGGGAGAGCTGGTGGATTGGACCTGAAGGGACCAAAACCAAGAAAAAATAGAGAGAGAGAGAGAGAAAACGGTAAACAGAAACTAGAAATTGACAAATGGAAAGTTATTGTTTTATCTTCTAACTGAAAACGTCAAATGGCAAATGGAAACAGAAACGTCAATCTATAAATTCAGATTTAAAGTTTTAAGAAAAAAATGTCTCTTTTATCATAACTTTCCTACTACTCCAGATACATTCACAAAATTTGGTACAGTTCTTTTACCATTACCTTTTTTGCTGTAAAAGATTTTAAAAAAATTTTACCAGTGGAGTTCGAACAAGATTGGTATTGAATTTTGTGGACATATCTGAAATGGTAGGAAAGTTATGATAAAAAAGGCATTTTTTTCTTAAAACTTTAACACCATGTATTTCGGAAATGAAGCATTTTCAAACATAATTTTATTTGAAAAATGTTCTAATTTTCTTGTATTCTATACTATGTTAACAGGAATATATCAACTTAAAAATTACCCTTTATAAATAATTATGAACTAAAGGGGCCACCTTTTGATATTTTCTTAGCTCACTAAGATCGATTAATTCAATTTCCAAATATAGAAGGAACAGTTTAAAAATGTAAATTCGGTGCTCTTTGATAAGAAAAAAAAATCACAAAAAGTTTAAAGCAAATAAATCGGCATGCTTGTCTTCGCGGCCGCCTTTGCTATATTTCTTTTATGATATGCCGGTTGATGCAGCTGGTCATCGCACTATGGGATAGAAATTAATTTTTTGGTCAAAATTCTGAAACTTACTAATCTAACTTAAAATGGGGTGCTTTTTACTGGAAAAATATTAAAAATTATTACAAATGCTTTTTAGAAACCTAAAACTTATTATATGTTATTATAAATTTACACCCCCTTAACATTATTATTTTTTATTGTACAAAATAAACTAAAATGTCAGCTTGTTTGGTTAATTCGGTAGTATTGTAATCAGTAATCCGATGATTATTATCTTATATGATATACAGGGTAGGACAATAAGTATGATTTTTTTAAATGGAATACCCTGAATATTATATCACCACCAAAAAATACTACATTTGATGTGTCTATCTCAATTAGTTTCGGAAATATGACTATCCAAATCTGAATATAATTTTAAATTATTCTTAGAAGCGTAATAGAGATCCATCTTCCAAACTTTTTTGGTTTTTAACGTATAAAATAAATAAAAACACTGTTTTGTTGGGTAGATTCTGTAGAATCCATATCTTTCATCAGAATGCTTTTATCTTTTAGGATATACAGTGTAGGAAAAAACATATTAAATTTTAAAATGGAAAACATTGTAAATTATAAAAAATCTTGTATCTGTCTTTACACTCAGAAGTAGCAAAAGTAGAAAGGCAATTGTAAGTACAAAAACTGATAAAGAAAAAGGAAAAAAAGCTTTGACAAAAGTAGCGAGACTTCGCGAGACTGCATCGGAAACACAACAATAGCTCTTATTATTTAAACTCTTTTACTTTTTTAGTAAACAAGACTAATAATAAACTAAGTAGATTAAATGTTGTATAATTATGTTTACTTAAAATGCATTTTCAAGTTTCTTATTACCCCAATAGAAGTCGTCATATCCTTTTATAATTTTGCGTACATGTAGTTTGGAGTATCTATTTTAAAATACACAGCATAAGCCATTAAAATTTCATAGTTGCTTTTTGGCCAAAATAATGAATTTCTATCCCATAGTGTATCGGCGCGTCGCTCTAAAGGATAGCGGCGCCTTTGTATAAAATAGTCCGATTGCAGGCGACCTTTTTTATGTTTTTTGTATTATTTTCAAAGGGTACCGAATTTGCGCTTTTAAAATGTTTTTACTATACGTATTTGCTAATTTTATTCCGGTTTACGCCAACTTACCGAAACCCTCAACGATCGAGCTCTTCCTCCTTTCATCGTTCACCCTCTTCTTCGAATTGTCCGTATTCGTGATATCTTGACCGAATTCCGCGCCTATCACACCCAAAAGTATCACAGCCGTGGATTGCTTGCGCTTCAATTCGGTCAGACTCGACGGTTTCCGGACTTGTTCTTCCTCTTCTTCCTCGAATTCTTCGTCCTAAAAAAATCAATAGATTAAAAAAATTAACTACTACAAGGTGTTTCCTAACTCTCAAAACATTATAAGGCGATTCCTTATGTAGATTTATAAAATGTTCCTATTTCCGGAGAGAGGTAAAGTTTAAAAAAAAAATCGGTATTTTATAAACATCCTTAACATTCCTAACCACACTTTGTTAAAAGTTAATACAGTTATTTAAACTATTACACAAGGTTAGTTTATATTTATAAGGTTGCGACATATCCTCAACTTTAAGGCGGTTCGAGGTCGGGGACGCAAGGAAGGGCACTTCTCGGAGAAAAGTTGGCAAGACTGGGTAAAAATCAAAGCTGAAGATCAATCCAGTGGCGTCTAGAATTTGCGCATTTCGTTTTGCATTGTTTTGGAAGTGATATTTGTTGAAAGATGTAATTCCAAATGTTTTTTATTTAAAGTGAAAGAATTTACAACTTAATAACAATTAAAAACTGTTGTGTAAACGGTTTTTCTACTAATACAATAAACTGTATATCTCCGGCACTGAACAACATGGCCGAAAAAATGGGAGATGTGACGTCATAACACGTCAAAGTTATATGGCCGAATGTCGTCTGATTAGATTAAATACCGCACTCACGGGTAATGGAGGTTTACTTAGTTCTTGCTTTATTTAAAAATACTTCACTTCAAAACGAGAACTTGTTAGGTTTCTTGATATCTTTGAGGCATATTAAATAATACCGACCAGTGGCGGCTCGCGGGTCTAAAAACAGGTGTAGTGCAGGAAGGGAAAAAAGCGCATTCACTATTTCAGAAAAATTGAAAATACTCAACTGTCAAAAGTCTAAGTCTTAATATCTAAACTTACCTAAATTTAATACACCAAATCAATCCTTTTATCTTTTAATGCAGCAAATTTATCAATTATATATTCATAAAATGGTTGAGTTTTTATCAGTTCCTGTAGAAGCTCTTTTTAATTGAAATATTGGCCAAAGATAAAAGTCTATCTTGGGATATAGTGTTTCTTAAGAAAGTTTTTAAACGCTTAAGACAAGAAAAACTCCGTTCCACTGACACGCTTGTCGACGGTATCGTTAAAATTAGCGAAAAAAGTTTATACGCCTCGGTAAAAATGTTTTTATTTGTGCCAACTTGTTTCACTAACTGCTGCAATGAAATATTTCTATAACTTTCATCAGCAATATGTCAAGTTTATTTTTGAGCCGCTGATTTTTGGAAATGATTCGGCATATATCTCCAATAAATTTTAAAAAGAATCAGTGGGAAAAGTTTGGTTATACTGGCCAAACTTTGCAGTATCAGCAAGACAAAGAAATTGTAGTTTGTAACAATCTTCGAATCTTACTTCCATTTCCATCAAAATATGATCTACTATTATATAGAGAAGTTCTCTGTACTGTCCTTTAATTTCTTCCTGTGAAAAATCACTGTCGTGAATAATACTCAAACGGAAACAATCGAAATAATACGTGAAAACCAACAAAGCGACCAAAACCTATACTATCTTTTTAAAGCTAGCGATTTACCAAGCAATACACCTGATACTTCCACCCGCAATTCTGTCCGCGAAAAGTATAGCGTTGTCATGGCAACGGAGCGTCAAAGCGTAAACAAAACCCCACATGAGGTGTATACTTCGGTCCGTTTTATATTTGCAGTACACTTGCTAATCGCGGATTGCGATGTCGCGTTGCCGAAAATAGACGAAAGACACTCGCGCCAGCGGTTAATTTATATGCTAGATTTTCCATGGCGAATTTTACAAATAAGTAATAGAAATGAGAAAAATGAACTGAATAATAGTAATATGTTTTTTATGTTTTATTATTTATTTTTGGTGAAGTGGCACTTCACTTACTACACCTGAATAGCCGCCATTGATACCGACTTGTATATTAACAATTTTATCACTTCACAGTAATAGTATAATATTAGAATAGGTCTGTCCAGTCGGTTAGTTAGAAATATGGGCACGAAACACTAATAATTTTTCTATTCACTCAACTTTTGCATATAAATTAATGAAAATATTTGAGATGTCTGTGACTGTGTTTAGACGGTATAAGAGAGGACAACAAGGTATGGCGAAACAGTCAACAGTTCTAGTGCATAGTATAACGCGCTTAATTAGCCCTAGACTAAAAAATTGGGTCCAGTGGCGTCTCTTTGGGTCGATATTATTAAGAAAAGTTATTGTGGTTTTTAAATTGTTTCTAATTAAGCAACTAAAAATACAACTTTTTTTGTTAGAGAAAGACTACTATTCGTAATAAAAAAATCTTACCACTGGATCTGGTGTATTCGGTCCATTATTATGCGAGTTTACATGGTTTTGAGCATTGGGAGTTTGCGAAATAGCTTGCTGGTTTATGGTTTCCGTTTGCGTATACAACGGGAGATATTGTGCCCATGCGTCTACCAGCTGCTTCCTTCCTTTGGGACCCATTCTAAACACAAAAATAACAAATATAAAAATTGTATCTAAACTTTTTTTTATCTTCTATTTGAAAAAGACCACCCAAAATAGGGGTGTACTCAAAAGTATTTAAGATTTACTCTTAAAACTTTAGCATGCTTATCGAAAAATACACACTCTAATGGTCTTTCTTAAATAACGTAACTTTTTTTACAAATTATTAACTACTATACCTTGAAAGCTCAGCCAAAAGAAGCGTCTGTGCAGCCTCTCTAACCTCCACACAATGGTGCTGCCATCTCTTAGCCATCATTTCAACTTGCGGCCTCTTAAAATGCTTGGCACCATGTTCCACAACCTACAATCGAAATACAACATTATTATTATTATTAAACTATAAAAATATTTTAATTTTGAACATTTCTTTGCACTTATTGTTTATCGTTTAAAGTAAAGTCGTAGTACTCAGAGTTGGGTCGTATTCGAATACTCAGTATTCTGAATAGTATTCAAAATACATAGTATTCGGTATTCGGCCGAATACTTTTTGGTTAGTATTCGGGATTCTGTATTCGAATACTTTTGAGTATTCGACGAATACTTTTTGAGTATTCGAATACCGACGTTCCGAGTATTCGAATAGCGATATGTGTAGGTAGTATTCGGCAAAGTCGGTCTATATAGGGTCGCGACATTCGGCCATATTGCTTTGACGTGTTATGACGTCACATCTCCCATTTTTCGGCCATGTTGTTCAGTGCCGGAGATATACAGTTTATTGTATTAGTAGAACAACCGTTTACACATCAGTTTTTAATTATTATTAAGTTGTAAATTCTTTTACTTTAAATTAAAAACATTTGGAATTACATCTTTCAACAAATATCACTTCCAAAACAATGCAAAATGAAATGCGCAAATTCTAGACGCCACTGGATTGATTGATTATCAACTTTGATTTTACCCAGTCCTGCCAACTTTTCTCCGTGGAGTGCCCTTCCTTGCGTCACCGACCTCGAACCGCCTAAAAGTGAAGGATATGTCGCAACCTTATAGATATAAACTAACCTTGGTATTCGGATACAAAAATAGCCACGACTAGAATACCAAAAGGGAAAAAAAATAGGGAAAAAATGAGGGAAGGACCTTTTTTTATTTTGGTGTTCAAATTTTGATTCATCGGTTTTTTTCCTTTTCTAGTATTCGAATCTTTTTTTCAGTATTCGAATACCGATTCCGGTATTCATGTATTCGACTACTTTTTTCTTTCAAGTATTCAAATATTCGGTATTCGAATACTTTCTTTTTCCGGTATTCGTATTCGTATTCGAATACCCATTTTCAGTATTCGACCCAACTCTGGTAGTACTTGAATTTTGGTAATTAGGCAATGAATATAATAAGTACAGGGTTATTCATTTTAAAGTAAACAGGGCCAAGACTTTTTGAACTTCACTGTAGTTTTTTAAAAAGCGAATATAGTTTTTTCCCGTAGAATTCAATAATCTAATCCGAAAAACATTTAAAGAGTTACAGCACGAGTGACGTATTTTTTAAATGGAATACCCCGTATATTTTTATATCAACGGATAGAGATTTTGACGAGGAATCCGGTGACAAAAGGGGTTGCAGGGTTTATTTTCTGCGGTTCTGATACAATTGATTAAAAACTGGATTATACTAAAAGGTTAGTTTTACCTAAAAAAACCTGGCTGCCACGGGGTCAAAGGCGCTTATTTGTCAGATTTTAGGTTTAGAAATAAATATATCATATCATTTTTAGCATATAATATAATTTAAAGCCGTTCTTCTGATAAAAACCTCATTATAAAACTGCTACAAAAATTAATGAACCTATTTTTAAAATTATTGCCTTTGACAAACCGTCGGCAATATCACGAAGTGGAGTATCTCAAAATATAGGAAAAATAGTGCTTAACAAAAGTTGCTCCTTAATATTACGAATTGGCATAAACTAGATTTTGATAGCTTTAAAGTTATAAAAATATAATCATTATTTTATTTTTTTTTTTACTGTGAACTAAGAAAAAAGTCGCGCCCAAAAATACCTAAATTGCACTCTTGTGAAATTGAAAAAAATAAAATACGCCAATTCGTAATATTGACGACGAATAAGCACCTGTTACCTGTGGCAGCCAGATTTTTCAGGTAAAACTATCCTTATAGTAATTACAAAGTATACAAAGACTCGCTTGTCTATGTATTACGGGGGCAATGAAATCGTCCCCTACTGCAGCACTGGAAGTGCTGCTTAACCTACCGCCACTTCACATATACATACAGGGTGAAGTTAAAGCGGTACAATACCGTCTCAAACAAGGCCAGAGTCCTATCATAAGACAGAAAAGGGCCATACAATGGAGATTCAAGGAGGACTAAGAAGTCAACTCACTGTGTGAGATGCCTTCGGACAAAATGATACCAAGCTACTGGCTAAACAAACGTTTTCAAACCTTGATACCCGCCAGAAAGAATTGGGTGGCAGGACCTCCCATTAAAGCCGACCTAATCTGGTACACAGACGGCTCCAAAACAGACCAAGGAGCTGGAGCAGGCATGTATGGGGACAAGCCAAGGACCAAAATAAACTTGGGTCTCGGACAACACCCTACCGAAAGGCAGTAAGAATAATAGTGGGTCAATTAACAGGTCATTGCAGACTGAATAAACACCTGGAAATCATGGGCCGGGTAGAAGGAAACCTATGCAGGTTCTGCCAGGAGGAGGAGGAAACCGCAGAACATGTATGGTGCTTCTGTGCTGTGCTGGGTGAAGAAAAACCTAAAGCGGCAAGATTTACCAAGAAGCCGGTTTCAAGCTTGTGGAGTCTGATTAAAAAGACCGGCTTGGACAGCGTGCTCTAACTTATGGACGGAGGACACCCAATAAACCTGAGCAGGTTGCAGTGATAGAGGATATACAATCCACCTCCTAATCTAATCTAATCTGATCCTTATAGTATAATGCAGTTTTTAATCAATTGCATCAGAACCGCAGGAAATAAACCCAGCAACCCTTATATCACCAAATTCCTTGTGAAAATCTCTATCAATTGATATAAAAATATACGGGGTATTCCGTTTATAAAAGACGTCACTCGTGCTGTAACCCTTTAGTTTGTTTCAAATGTTTTTCTAATTAAAATATTAAAGTCTACCTACGGAAAAAAATACACGCAAAGGCTATATTCGTTTTTATTTTTCAGAGTACAGGGAAGTTAAAAATTAACGCTGCGTTTACTTTAAAATGAATAACCCTGTACAATATTTAAATTACTAAAAGTACTAAGTATCTCTCTCTCTCTCTCTATTTTTTTCTTGGTTTTGGTCCCTTCAGGTCCAATCCACGACTCTCCCCCTTCCGGACTATGCTTTCCAGGGCTTCGTCGGCAGAAAATCTGGATAATCGAGCTCGTAGCTCCCAGAAATTCCAAAAAGAAAACAAAAATAATTCTACAATCGATGCAATGCATAAATTGTCGGCTGTCAAACCAAGACCTGCTACTGGTGTTACGTATAACCTTCACTTTCACTACTGACAGTTCCCATGACACGCCCATCTATTTCCCGCCATTTGAGAAATACCTCGTGTTCACCACCATACAGGATACCATCAGCTTATAGGAATCTTCGCTCACAGCGCTTAGATCCAGAAGAAAGATGCCGTCAATTTAGCGTAAATCTTTCCTTGATCCCCGAAGGTAAAAAACGTTCATACGACACCTCTAGCCGCCACTCCGGGAAGAACTTTGTAGTCCTCTACTCACGTCCGCACTGTCCGGAGGTCAAACAAAGAAGAAACTAAGTACTTCACAATTTATTCCTAACTTACCTTATCAGGCAGTAAAACACAATGCAACGTTGCCAACAGCGACCAGCCTTGTTTGATCTGTGCCTGTTGCTGAGTATACATTTCCTCCTGTTCTTCGTCAGTTTTACTCCAATTCACTCGTGTCGACTGTCTGGAAACATTAAAAAAAATGGTGATTTAAAAAAAAATTCTTATCTTTACTCTTATAATTATCAAAAGATATATGACTATTTACCTGTGTAACTTTCTGTTTCTTTCTTGCTCAGGTACAAATGTGGCATTACTCATACTCATGAGCGTATGACTGAGAGCAATCACGGCAAGTAAATGGTTACTCGTGAGTGTCGTGCTGAGCTCCCAATGAGTTCTAAAAACAAAGACGAAACAATATTGAGAAAATATAATATCAAATGAAAAACTTATTTTTAATGCTTAATAGGATAAGGCAGAGTTTCTTTATGAGAAGGGGTTTAGACTTTTGTCAGGGACGTGAGGGTGTGAGAATTACGATTTTGGTTGGCAATTCTGTTCAAAGTTGGTAGCATTATCAGCTGATGACAGAGTTGTGCCTTGTCGAAGCTTTGTTTGGTAAAAACTGTGGAAATTTGCCATTTTCATTTTGGTTGTATATTTTGCAAGGATTTCCAGTTGTTAATGGTTTTGGTTAGTTTAGAGACTTCACATATTATTGGTTCGGACTCGTTTTATTTTAGAGAATTTGATAGTGTTTCGTAGAATAGAGGACCATATTTCAACAAAAAATAAGCTTATATATATTATGGGTGATTTAAATATTGACATGGCTAGGAATTCACCTTACAAGGATCAGTTGTTGAACTTAATGAGTGCATTCGGACTGCAACAAAAGATTCAAGAATACACTCGTGTCACAAAAGAAACAAAAAGCATTATTGACGTTGTTTTTACAAACAATGAAAATATTGCTACATCAGTAGAAAAACCAAAAATTAGTGATCATGATATAGTTCAAATGACAATAAATAAAGGTAAAAAGGATACCAGGCACACTAACACAGTAATCAAACGTGATAAAAGAAAAATAACAAGCGAAGAATTCAAAAATAAATTACAAGGTCAACAATTGGTGAATTATCAAAATGTTAATGAATTAACTGATAGATTTTATGAGAATGTTTCTCGGGTACTAGATGAGATAGCGCCATTACAGCACAGACGGATTGGATTACGTAAAAATCCTTGGTTTGATGACGAGTTAAAGAACCAGTTGCAAGAAAGAGATTCTTTGTATCACAGAGCAAGATATAGTGAGAATGGACATGATTGGATTTTGTATACACGGCAAAGAAATAAAGTAACTAGTCTTCTAAGAATAAAGAAAAACCAGCACTATGAACTTATAATAGACCAGAACATACATAATAGTAAAGAAATGTGGAAAAGTATTAAACAAATTATTGGAAACAAAAAAACTAGTAGGGAAATAGACTTTGTAGTGTATAAAAACCAAAAATTGACTTTAAAAGAAGACATAGCAGAGGCTTTCAATGCATATTATATTGAAAGTATAGATGAGATTATTATGTCTAAAACTAAACCGATAAACAGTTCAAATGATGGTAATTATTGTATTAAAGAAGGTATTACACCACTAAGAGAATTTAAAACTTTAAATGAAATTGATATCATGGGCCTTGTCAAACGGTTAAAAAAGAGTCTTCGACTGATGATATAGATCTAGAAATTTTTACAAAGGAGGAGCTGTTATGATAAATAGTGTTACAAAAATTATAAATGCATCAATATTAGAGGCGGTAGTTCCTGATAGGTGGAAAATTTCAGTACTGAGTCCTATCCCGAAGGTGAGTAATACCAAAAATATAGAAGAATTTAGACCAATCAACATGATGCCTTTAAATGAAAAACTATTAGAAATGCATATTAAAGATCAGCTTTTGGAACATTTAAAGAATAACAGTATCCTTATAGAAAACCAGAGTGGATTTCGAGATATACATTCATGTGAAACGTCATTGCAGCTGGTTATATCGAAGTGGAAAGAACTTATGGACAAGGATCATAGTGTGGTATCAGTTTTTCTCGATTTAAAGAGGGCATTCGAGACAGTAGATAGAAAAATTTTATTACAAAAACTGGTCAAATGTGGAATTAGTAGCAATGCATACAAATGGTTTGAAGATTATCTCTTGGGAAGATATCAGCAAACAAGAGTTGATGGTGTGGTTTCTAAGAAGAGAAGTGTCTGTCATGGGGTTCCTCAGGGAACAATATTGGGACCAATTTTGTTTCTCATTTATATTAATGACATTGACAACTGTTTTGATGAGACTACAATGTTAAATTTGTTTGCGGATGATACATGTATTTCTGTAAGTGATATAAATGTTGACAGAGCCCTGTCTCACAGGGTGAGGTAAAGAAGATAATTGCAAGAACCACAAGGAAACCAGCGGCAGGAATTGATGAGATAAGCGGCCGTGTACTGAGGGCTGTTGCTGATGAGATTGCAGGACCACTAGCACATATAATTTGTGAGTCTTTTTCTACCGGTTGCTATCCGGAGGAATTAAAGATTTCAAGGTCTATCCCAATTTTAAAAATAAGGGATCGCCATTGGATCCGTGTAATTGGCGCAATGTTTGTGTTCAAAGTCAAATTGCTAAGGTTATTGACAGTGCTTTCAATTCTCAATTAATTGAGTTTTTAAAAAATATAAATTATTGGGAAATTTTCAAAATGGTTTCAGAAAGGACAAGTCCACTATAACAGCGATTAAAGACCTCTGTAATTTTATTTATGACACCCTGAACTTGAAGGCTCATCCAACAGCACTGTTTTTGATCTTAGTAGAGCATTTGACACTATAAACCATGAGCTTTTGTTGCAAAAGCTGTATGTGTTGAGGGTAAGAGGTGTTGCTCATCAATGGGTAGCATCGTATTTAACTAATAGAAAGCAGGCAGTGGTAATAAATAAATGCAGGTCAGATGTTGGTAATGTACGGACTGGAGTTCCCCAGGGCTCTATTCTGGGACCCTTACTGTTTATAATATATATCAACGATATGCCTGTGAGCTGCCCCTCCCCATTGAAAACGATTGTTTATGCCGATGATACAAATTTTTGATTTCCGAATCCACTATGGAAGCAACTGTTACAAGGGCAAATCAATCGGTGGTTGAATTTAGTGACTGGTGTAAAAATAATGGGCTAGTATTAAATGCAAGCAAGACATTTTTTATGAATTTCCTTCCAAAGAATGCAACAATTTCCCAGAGTTGGTTAATTAAAGCAAATCATCAATCTATCGCTCAGGTTGAAAATATAAAATTTTTGGGGTTACATTGGATCAGAAAATGACATGGGAGAGCCATATTAACAATTTAACAACTAAATTAAGTAAATCTTGCTTCTTGATTCGATACTTAAGGTTATCCGTTTCGCTAAATGTGTTAAAATTGGCATACTATGGTTTGGTTCAGTCACATATATCATATGGTTTAATATTTTGGGGAGCTTCAGCATATGTTAATAGAGTTTTTGTTTTGCAGAAAAGGATTGTCAGATGTGTGTTAGGTTTACCACCGGGTGCGCATTGCCGACAAGCATTTATAGATTTAGGAATTTTAACTCTGCCATCTCTCTATATATACCTTCTAATAATTTATGTAAGACAGAATGAGGCTGAATTTGAAAGGAACTCTGATATTCACAATTATAATACAAGAACTAATAACCACCTACATCTTACATATTCTCGATTAAGTGTCGGCCAGAGTTCTCCGACATTTAAAGGAATTATTTTTTATAATAAATTTTTGCAACTTTTTGGTAATTTTGAAAGTAATACGCTTCCGAAGAATACCTTGCAGAATTTCTTAGTGGAACAAGCCTTTTATGATGTAAATGAGTATCTGTCAATGTAGGTGTTCCATTGTTTTTGTGCTTTATTTTTGTAGTTTGTATTTTAATGAAAGTCTGTTATCATTTAAGTGTGTAGCAAATTAGTATTTTAATCTCTTATTGTGCTTATTTTATTTTGTTTATATATTTTTAAATCTAGACTTAGTGTATGTTTGTATGACAAGTCCGATAAGCTATTTCTTTTATTTGTAATGGCTTGAGTGATGAATAAAGATTACTTTACTTTA
>JACEGR010006419.1:0-61018 GCA_014170235.1 Listronotus bonariensis | reverse complement strand
TTAAAATCTTCGATTTTTTTTTAAATAATAAAAATTTACATTTGGGGTGCGGCTAGGGGTTCCGCAAGGCGTGGATAAGTCTATAAAGACGACTCAAATAATTTCAAGTAAACTCAGCAAAGTAGAACTGGAGAAATTGTGAGGCAACCGTCTTAAAAAAGAAACGCTTTTAAAGTTTCGCGTCAAATTTTTTGCAGTCTAAGAAACAATATTTTAAGACTTACATTTATTTAATTTTCCTTTCTTAATTACCCTTTCTCGACTTCTGAAAAACTATTTTCCGCGTTTCTTCTTTTCCACTGGAACAGCTTTGATGTTCATTTTGGGTTCTGGCCGAGCCAGTTTGGATGTCGCTTCAGCAAAATACTTTATAACTCGGAAAAATAATGTGAATTTTAAGGAAATCCTCTTGTAGGCAAATTCTTAAATGTTTTTTTTTTTTTTAATTCTCTCTACTTACTCTCTTTACCTAGAAGATTGCGGTAATCAGAAGAAAAATAAAATTACAACTTAGTTTTTAAGGATAACTTACATCTTTTTATCGAGTTAAATAGAGGCCAACTTTTTAAGGGCCTTGCATCGGTTCGGTTCATAGTGCTCTTGGAAAAAAAAATTGAGCAATATAAAGGATTGCTACTTGAAAGCCAATGACATTTTAAAAAAATGTATACAGAGTGACCATTTAAAAACGAAAAAGAGCTAATTTTCAGCACTCCAGGTCTTTTTGTCACTTTTTCTACTACAACTGTCTAACAGGGGAGAATCACCCCCCAAAATTTTTAATGGAAAGAGGGGTCCAAGTTTCGAGTAATGCCTTATTTTAAAGATCTCTTTTCCCTGATTACAACTGCCAAGTTTAAAGTATCTGCTATTTCCGTTGATATGACAGCTGGTAAAAATTTTATATTTATTTTTTAATGTATAATATTAAATTAGCTGTAAGAGCAAGCTACTTTGAACTAAGGGGATATGATAAGGGGTTAAACGATCTTTAAAATGAGATAATAATTAAGGGTATGACTTACCCTCAAAATTCAAAATTAAAACCCCTGCCAGAAAGATAAATTGATCTGTAATTTTAAAAATCATTTTACCCTTTATTATACCCTTTGAGTTTAAACAAGCTTGCTCCTACAGGTAATTTAATAAAATATAATATATAAAAATTAATATCAATATTTTGACAAGATAGCATATCAACAGAAATCATTTCAAAACTTTAAACTTGGCAGTTGTAATCACCTTCAAAATAAGGTATTAATCGACCTCTCTTTCTATTTAAAAATTTTGGGGTGAGTCTCACCTAAGTCTCACCCTTGCTAGATGGTTGCAATAGAGAGGTGGCAAGTGGCAAAAATATGTTTCCCCCTAAAATCAAAAATTGACGGGTTCGACCTTAAATGACCTGTAGTGCCCAAAATTATTTTAATTTCGTTTTCAATGGCCACCCTGTATAAATATATACCACTATTTTATTATGTAGAATTACCGCTTTAATTTTGTGATGGATTTTTAATTTAACTTATATTTAAAACCGGATTTAATACAAAAGTAAGTAATAAGTTAAAAAGAAAAGCCTGCATATTGCCTGTTACATTATTATGTTTCGTTTCAAACCGACTAAAAAATATAAAAGTATCGTCATTCACGTGGCTCTATTGCATCTTGTAAAACTCAGGTAAACCCAAGATCTAAGAATGTTACATCTTTTTTTTGATGGGGAAATGTGGAGTTAGTTAAAAATTGAGAAAAATAGAAAACCAAGGATTATTTTTAAATAAGTAGTTTTATTTTTCAAACCAAATTAACGATATAATTTTAGGTATAGATTTTTAGATAGAAAAACATATTGATTTTTGCCAATCATGTAAACACCAAAAAATAATTATTCGTAAAAAAAACTGTAAAACAAATGTTAAAAAAATGGATTTTTAATATTACCAAATTTTTCTAAATATTTTAAAAGCGAAGTAGTCTATCAAAATAGTTACGCCGCAATATTCCATACCGACTAATTGAAACTAGTTTTATAGCTGATTTAAAATAAAGCAAACGAACTTTTTTCAACCAATTTTTTTTTAAAATATTTAATTATCGTAGTTATTTAATCCTTTAAACACATACAGGGTGGCTATTTGAAAATGAAACAGAGCTCATTTTCGGCACGCCAGGTTGGGCCCGAGGATTTTTGATTTTAGGATAAGGCATTTTTTTGCCACTGCTATTATTTCCGTTGATATGACAGCTTGCCAAAATTTTCAGTTTTAATTTTTTTAGTGTATGTATCCTGTAAAAGCTAGCTACTTTAAATTAGGGGGATATGATATGGGTTAAACGATCTTTAAAATAAAATGAATAGAATTAGAAACTATCTTAACAGTGACCAGTATGCCATTGAAAGGTGGATCAAAAGTTAAATAAAGATTATACTACTTGTAACTGTGTTGTTATTTTTCTAGATTTAAATAAAACCATATATTTTAAGACGGAACAATAATTAACCAATTTATTTTCGGCGGGCAAATACACACACCTTATTTTTTCTTTAAATTATGATCATATCAGTAAAAGTGCATCGTACAACTTTTATCTAAATTATTTAAGTAAGTTCTTGTTAAGACGATGTATTGTGAATGTTTCTATTCGAATTTTAAATAATAGAAAAATTAATGGACGATATCGTATAAAGAAAAATAAGGTTTGTGAGCAATTAGTAAGGTTTATCCGAATTTTGAAAAACTAATAAAATAGTGAAAAAGTCTAGCAATTTAAATAATATTTAAAGTTGGATTTCAGAGTCAAAAAGCACAGCATCTAGTCAAAATTTTATTTCTCATCAATCAGATACTAACATTGAGGGAAGCGTCACTGATTCTTCTAAAAATGGAGTGGTTTCTGAAGTTGCGGCTCGTGTGGTGGGTGGTGAGTGAATGATGCCCGCCGGGCCTGCCATACAGTCGCGGACTTTCCTATACCCCCGTCTATCGCAGTGGCTTCTGACCGAATAGTATCCCTAATAGTAAGAATTTCGGAGTTAATATAGTCAAAGAAATAAAAAAGTGATCGGCTAAAACTGCTCCTACACTCCTTGGATCACCCTGATGTGTGTTTAACGGAATCTTGGTGTAGCCAAAATGAAATAGTTTAATTAACTTACAGTCTTATTAGTAAGGTTTATTTAGCACTTGGCTAGTACAAACAAAATTTTAGACAAAAAATAACAATAATAGAAATTCAACCAGTAAATAAAAATAAATAAATCAATTTCGTAAATAATGTAGAAGTCTCTTGTTGAAACTTTTAAGGTCAGAAGCGTATTTTATGTTATCAGGCAGTTCATTAAAATGGCGAACACCGTCATAAAATAGAGTTTTTTGTAAAGATGTTTTATTTACCATAGGAATATTGAAATTTTGCTTGGTTCTTAAGTCATAACTATGAAAATTTGAACGCTTTTCAAGATAAAACTTTAAATAACTTGGTTGTAAGTTGTGTTCAATTTTATATATTAAAACGAGGTTCGCCCTTTTAACACACTGCTCAATATTCAACCACCCTAGTGACTGTAACATAACAGTAACCGGTGTATACTTATTACAGCTCAATAGTATTCGCATTGCCTTATTTTGCTGTATTTGCAATCTTTGCACATCTTCTTTGGTACAAGAAATTAATAAAGAACAGCCATATGAAAAATGAGGCAGAATAATAGTATTATACACTAGCATCTTTGTCCACTGAGATAAACTGCTCGATATACGACTAAAAAAACCTATTTTTTAGCAATTTTTTACACATATAACTAACATGACAACTAAAATTTAATTGTGGATCTAAAATTATTCCTAAGTATTTAATCTCTGAAACAAAGTCAATAATATCACCATTTATATTAAGAGAAAAACCCATGTTGTTAAATTTACGACAATTTACCTTAGAACCAATAACCATGCATTTTGTTTTCGAATTATTTAATTTTAATTTATTTTGACAAAGCCAATTATACAACATTTTTAGTTCGCTATTCATTACCATGGTTACTTGTTCAAAGTCCCTACCAGAAACACTGATAAGGGTATCATCAGCAAAGAGGTTCACAAATGAGTTTTTAAGAACATTGTGTATGTCGTTTACATAAATAATAAATAATAGTGGCCCCAATACACTTCCCTGTGGTACACCCCATTTACTATCTCTTTTGTCAGAAAATGCATTATTCACTTTAGTTTGGTGATGCCTATCTGTTAGAAAGTCTTTTATCCATTTAAGAGCATAATCTTTTAAACCATATAAAATTAATTTGTTTATAAGAATATCCCTATCAATAGTTTCAAAAGCACGTTTTAAATCAACAAAAACACTTAAAGTTATATTCGATTCACTCATGTTTTTCCTCCAAACAGCACAAACATATTGCAGAGCAGACTCACACGAGTGCTTATTTCTAAATCCGGACTGGCCACTGTATAACAATCCATTGCTTTCAAAGTATTCTCGTAACTGTTCACACACTATTATCTCAAGGATCTTATCAATCACTGACAACAAGTTTATTGGACGAAAGTCACACATTTTAGTTGGCTTCGATACCTTTAAAATAGGAACTATAACACTTGTCTTAAGTTGACTGCGGAATTTTTCCAGTTCTTATGGACGTATTTACCAAATACAGCAAGGGATAACCTATGACACAAAACAACTCCTTTAAAAGTTTAACATTCAATGTATCATCACTCGTGCACTTATTTTTTAAACTATATACAACCTTTTTTAGTTTCGACAGACTTATTGTTTTAAAGTAACATAAGCTACAACCAGTTGTTTCCATGGCTGCAGTCCACTTCTTTTTCTATACTTTCTGATATATCAATTAAGCTGTCTGCATAAAAGTTATTCATATTTTCCTCTATACTTTTATCATAATTTTCAAAGTCAATATTTGTAAAATCAGCCATTTGTTTCTTGTTACCAACCAACTGTTTTAAGGTTTTCCACATTTTTTTTCCATTTCCCTTGCATTCATCTATGTTTTTCTCAAAAACTTCTTCTTCTCCTTTCTTACTTCTGAGGTTACTATATTTCTCATACTTTTGTAGTCACTCCAATCTTTCTCATCCCTTGAAAATTTAAATTTTTTGTATGCTCTGTCTCTATTAGCCCTCGCCTGTATAACCTCCTTTGTAATCCAAGGATATTTTGGTAAGTTCCTCTTTTTTAGTGGTGCTATTTTTTCAATTGCATTTTGTAATATGCCCATAAAATCTTTATACAGGAGATTAACATCGGTCGATGTATAATTCCAATTTTGTCCTACAAGAGCTTCTTTAATATTTTCAATATTCTGAGTACTTAAGTTTCTAGTATATACACTTTCAATAACCTCTCTATTATTGGAAAAGTCTATTTGTATTCCAATAATTTCATGATCACTAATTATCGGAAAATTTCTAGGCACTTCAGAAGCATTAAAGTCATTCGTTTTTATATGATCGATCAGGGTTGCAGATGTATTCGTAATTCGAGTTGCCTTGGTAACTATTTGTTTTAACCCAGCTGACTGGATCACATTCTTAAGAGCACGAGTATAAGAATCATCTGCTAAATAATCTATATTCAAATCGCCCATTATCACTGTTCTCTGTTGTTGCACTATGTTATCATTAAGCTTTTCTTCTAGATATGACAAAAAGTCCCGGATATATCCATGGGGTGATCTATATATAGCTCCAACCAATATTGATTCTTTTTAAATTGTACTTCAATCGCCACTGCCCAAAAGTTATAGTCTACAGAATCAGTAAATATGGTTCTATACTTTAGATCCGTTTTTACATACAATACAGTTCCTCCAGTGTGCCTACTGTTTGAATATGTTACAATGGTATTGTAACCATCGATTTTATACTCCGATTCTTCGATATTTTCTGTGACATGAGTTTCACTTAACACAAACAATCGATGGGCTATTCTTGGATACTATTTCTATTAATTCTTCCATATGTGATAACAGACCTTGGCTTTTAACATGTAATAACAACGACATAGTCAAACACCCATCAGGCACAAACTGTGTTTGCTATATGTACTGCGTTCGGGACTTCGTTTCTTGCGCCTTTTTGTACAATACACAATTTTTGTCGAAAACTGTATGCTTAAAATCAACGCCTGGAATCTTCAAGACCTCACTTGCATATTTACAGTTTGTACATTCATGGACACTAGTACTGCAGTCAATTTTGACTCCCGGCTACCTGGAACCATCAGGGTCAGTCATATCGTAAAAAGACTTTCTGTATCTTGTTTTGTTTTAAAAGCGTATGACCCTTCGCATATGTTTAATACTGTCTGAATAACAGTGTCGAAACTGTGGCCCAGAGCAAACGAAGAATTTATTCAAGCAGAAAAGCTTCAATTAGAACTGATGGCATTTAAAAGATGCGCTTTCTTGTCAAGAACTTTTCCAGTAGCTTGGGATATTGACTTTTTCTCTATTTTTATGTTGAGTTCTTTAACGTGGCGATGCTGCAGACCAAATGCGAAATCAGTGAACAGTATCAACTTAGAAAGACCTGCAATCTGAATATTTCTTATCATAGATTAACAGCAGTAGGTAGGAGTCCAATGGTGCTGCCTGTTATACTTTTTAATAAGCTGCTTTTGCATCGTTAACGAAATAAATAATGTTAAAAAGTTTAAATCAGTGGACAAACAAATGTTGTTAGATAAATCTTTTACTTCATAGCTCAGTTTCTTAATTAACGTTTTTAAGTTTTTGGTGAAATAGCTTTAGCCTACTTAGCGGGACCGTAATTTTATGAATGTATATATCTTTTATGTTGTTTTGGAGTTCAAACGCACGGAGCATTTGGTAGTTTTTGAACATTTTAATTTTGAAGTTGTATATTTATGTTTGTATTGTCTTTATTTACGTTTAATTTTGTTATACATTAAAAAAAAACAAGCTCAACAATATCAACGGAAATCACTTTAAAGACTTTAAACTTGGCAGTTGTAATCAGGGTTAAGAGACCTTCAAAATCAGGTATCACTCAACCCCTGTTATATTTAAATTGTTAGGGGTGAGTCTCACCCCTTCTAGATGGTTGCACTACAGAGGGAAACTGTTTCTCCCTAAAATTAAAAATTGACGAGTTCGATTGTTTTTCTTAAATGACCTAGAGTGCTCAAAATTAGGTCTGTTTCGTTTTCAAATGGCCGCCCTGTTTATAAACGGGTTATATATCTAAAACCTGGCACTCACGGTATCTAATACTCAGCCTTTATACAAGCCAAGGGGTGTCGTAAAGATTTAAAAAAGTGCTTTTAGTATGTTTAAGACTTTAGTTCGTCTTTTTTACGCCCCTTTTCCCTAAATTTTTAGGAGAAAAAAATATTAGGAAGAAGAAAATATTTTCATTATAAAATATATTTTTCTGTTATTTGTTTAAAAAACTTCTTAAAGAGAGTTAATCAAACTCCAGAAGAAAATAAATTTATTATACAGATTAAAATCCCCGAAGGCTTGCCTTTTTATGTACTATTTAATCTGTTTGATATTTTTTAGGATCTATTTAAAATTGAAAAAATGATAAGGTTGGTCGATACGCAGTTGCTAGTGAAAATCTTAAGGCTGGAAATCTTATTTTTACTGAACTTCCATTTGCTTATGGTCCCAAATCAGGTATTTTTTTTAAATAAAATTATAAAATTTACAATTTAATAATATATTGTTACCTTATTTTGGTTTAACTTTGTTTAATTATATTTTTTAAATTTTTATAATTTTACACTGTGCTTGTTGATTTTTTACTTTAAAATTTTTATTTTTATACCATTTTACTGTTTGTGTTTTTGTTTTATTTTTTTAGAGTGGTGTTATTTTTGCCTTCTATCAACAAAAGTATCTGAAAATTTTTAGAAATTAAGAGAAATACATGTGCCTTTAAAATTTGAGGGTTTCCTTCGACTTCCCCAGAATCAGAACTTTAGAAGTGCACTATTTTAAATAAACAAAGTTTTTTAAAATCGGTCTACAATTGAAGAAGTAATCGGTGAACTTACGTTAAAAAATATACGCGGTTAAATATAGAACATCCTTAGAGTAAGAGACCCTAAGCTGCAGACCTTCCTTATTTTGTAAATGCTGAAAGTTTCTAAGCGTGTGCTTTCACATAGGAGAAGCAATGGGAGACCATGACGTTTGACTTATTGTGGCTTTGGCAGGTACCAGGTACCAAAGGTTATTAAAATGAAACTTAAGTTTCGTCATTTTGTAAAAGCTGAATTTTATATACATGGGTTTTTTATTTATATCTTAAATATTCCTTACCCATTAAAAGTTAATAGTTTCATTTGTTGCATTAGGAGGCTAATATAGCCTTATCTTGATTTAATTTATTTAGTCCAGTTTCGTTTCAAGTGTAACTTAAACAATTATTTATAACTAAAAAATGTACGTCATTAACTTTTGTGCAAATTGTATCTTTTATTTGGATCAGGCAAGTAGAAAATACAGCTTTTTTGCTTTTAATTTTTTTTTCGTATCTTGAATAGTTTTTAAGAAAAAAATATATTCAATTAATTGCGTACCCCTGGACTACACAAGAAACATCGGAAAATTTTTCTTTTGGAAATTATTTTAATATTATTTTATAAATAATTATATAACAATAACAATACCAGGAAACTCAGGAAACAGTAAATAAGATATCAATAATATTTAAACTACCGAATTTTCCCAACTTAGGTATTTTTAAAATTTTCCTCGTGTTTTTTGGGTTGGCCAGGGTTATGAAATTAGATAAATTTTGTTTTATTCCTCAAAAACTAAGCAAAATACAAACAAAAAAAGTTTAGAAGGTGAAAACGATGTAGTTTTACTTGCTTAATCTAAATAAAATATAAAACTTTTGCCAAAAGTCGTCACTGGATTGGGTAAATTTAACTTAAATAGATCTTAAGAGTCTTTTAAGTCTTAAAATAAATTTGCCAAATTTAAATATATTTGAATAAGAATGAAAGTACTATTTTGGAATTAATTATTTTTAAATAATATAATAACATGTAATTAATTACCTTCCATTGAAGAACTTCTAACAGTATATTAGCAATTTAGTTTATTTTAAACACATATTTACTTAATTGCACTAAAAAACAGCAATACTTAAATTATGGCTAGTTTTTAGGTTAATTCAGTAAATATGTATCTAAAATAAACTAAATAGCTGACTTATCTATAAGTAGTTCATAACTTAAAATGAAAGGTAATTAATTACATGTTATTATATTATTTGTCACTCTGACAGTGACCGAATTATTCAAAGTATTTAAAACCAAAATATATTTTTTTCTTTACTTTTAATTGTTAATGATTTTTAATTTTGAATTTAATACAGAGTCAAAATTTCTTAAAATGTACAG
This sequence comes from Listronotus bonariensis, assembly GCA_014170235.1. Lineage (NCBI taxonomy): Eukaryota > Metazoa > Arthropoda > Insecta > Coleoptera > Curculionidae > Listronotus > Listronotus bonariensis. Next base: position 51,598 of record JACEGR010006419.1, on the reverse strand, counting down.
GGTGTTTTATTTAAAAGCTTTTACAAAATAACGAAGGTCTACCGCTCACGGGCTCTTGGGCAACCATTTTTTTAAGCATGTTAAAAATAACGCACCAAAATAGATCTCTAAGACCTGGACAACAATTTTTTTTTAATACCTGTACTCATTATGTGGCCAAGCAATTACAAACGTTTAGTTTTAAAGATAAGAAGCATCTTAAATATTTTAGCCAAATGTGCTTACTTTTAGTTTTTTTTTCTTAATATATCTATCTTTTTAGATACTTCGTGTCTATGTCTAGGCTGCCACAGTCCAGTAGACTGCTCCTATCTATGTTCAAAATGTTCTTGGCCAATATGTGGAAAAGATTGCGAAACAATGGAGATTCACAAACAAAACGAATGTGAAATTTTTTCCACAGCAAATGTTAAATTTCAAGCAGTTGAGGACCCTACAGATACTTGTTTGCAGTATGAGTGTATTACCCCATTAAGGTACAAACATCATAGCTTGTTTATTGTTTTTTAACAAACAAAAAATTCCGCTGAATAATTTAACAAAGCGGTGCAGAAACTATACTATATTGTTTCTTATATGTACAAAAATATTTTACTATTTATTATTTATCTTCATAATTCCCATATTTTATTTTATTTAGACTATATAATTATCTCATATACTAGAAATATTTTACTAACTTTTTTTCATTATTAGTCATTGGCAATAATTCTCCAAGTTAGAATACATAGACATAAAATATACAGTGTGTCGCTGGCTAGGGGTTACAAGAAGACACATAAACAATAAATTTTTAAATCTTAAATCCCTATTTTGGGAAATCTGGTCACATGGTCCAAAACTAAAAATAAACTATAATTTCAAGAAAGCGAGTTATAACTAAATTTATGAAAAATAACCATGCGCATATAGGTAGAAATTTACCAAACCTGATAAAGAAAAGCCGAATAAATAAATAAAGTAATTTTATTACGTATTTTTACAGAGTTTTACTTGAAAAGAAAGAAATCCAAAAAGATGGGAAGAAGAAGTATCTGTAATGGAAGCCCACAATGAAGAAAGAAAATCAAAACCTATATGGGAGTTTAACCAGCACAATATTGTGGAATACCTTCGGGGACCGTGCAAATTGGAAAAATTTTCAGAAGAGCTAATTCATACAGTAAGTAAAAAGAAACCATATTTCATGTGTATTTTAATAGACATTAAGATAAACCGTGGAAATAAAACGTTTATCCTTCATGCCTCTCCTAAAAACTGTAATTTAAAAAATCACAAAAGATTTTATGCAAAAATGGTAAACAAAACAAGTATTTTAAAATGATTTTAATAGAAAATAGGCCAAACAAAAATATATTATGTTGGCTAAAAATAAAGAGTTTATATTATTTGGTGCTAAAAGTGCCAAAATTGCCCAAATAGACAATTTGGCGCGTGAAATACCAGACACATCCTGAATGTAATGCTCCAAAACATTTATGTAGTTTGTAATATCAGGTATGTGCAAGGTTAAAAAAAATATGTTTTTTATTTTGCTACTTTACCGTCATAAAAATTTATTAAAAATAAACAATTCCAGAAATATTATGCACAACATACTGATCTCGATGGATTTCCAATGTTATTACCTGCGCGAAACAAAAGTTACATTTCATGAGCGAAGAAAAGGCTTTGTGCGCAAGCAAATCAAGGGTAAACGCACATGGCGCCAAACAGACTATCCGCATTATCGGAAATAATTTGTCGACGGCGTCCTGGTTTTCTGTTCGGAGTACGGTAGCTAATGAGCGTCACGGTCAGACCGCGGACGGAGGGTATGGGGTGCCGGGGTTTGTATTTTGCCACGGCTTTTGAGTGCGCATGTTCGTCCACCCGTCCATTTGTTTACTGCGTGAGGTCGTAAAAATCCGAAAAATGCTTTTTGCCACTGCGGATCTAAATGTAGGTTATCTATGGCACAACGTGATACATACAAACCCTATGTATAATACGTGGAAGCATAAAAACGTCATTTATACTTGGACTTACCCGATAAAATTTAGAAATTAAGAAAGCGGTATCCAAAAAATGAGACTTAAGAGCACTTACATATTGTTTTAGGTATGTGGCATTCTAGAAATTAACGCTTTTGAAGCCAGAACACCAAGTTGTTACACTGTGCGGTGTCTTTTCCCAAAACTGGCAATACTATCGCACAACTGTGTATCGAACATTCATCATGCTGTGGATTGCCAAGCAAATGGTGATCTAAAAGATTGTGTGTAAGTATTTAATTCTTTTTTTTGTGAAAAGAGAGTTTCCTATTCAGTATGGGAGTCATCGGATTTCAAAAGGTTACAAAACATGCTGACTGCTCTGCGTTTATGTATACTGTATTGCAACCAAACCAAACAAGTGTTACGTTACTCTTTAACTCTTTACTACAAACTATAATAACATGTGGTAGGGGAGCCCAAGAGAAGATTTCAGGATTTACTACAGCGCGGCTGATTAATATACCGGAGGATACCTGGTACCCGGTGAAGTACCTTCACCAAATATAAGCTCTGTATAGAGGTCCGATTATAAAAAATAAAAATATATTCATCAGAAATTGTCGAGCGCGTCAGATTAAGATAGGGTAAGTCGATTACATGCTAAACAGTGTACATTCCACTAATCTGGCAATTTGAGAGTGACGTAAAGAAAACTGAGGTCTCCAAAAAAACTATCATTTTGACATTGTTAAGCGTGGCTATTTTTTTTTATTCTGAAGAAAATTATTCAAGGATAATCAAAAATATATAATCTGATACGATCCGATCAAGCCGAAATAATAACAGCATTTTTTTGACATATTTAAAAATCTATAGCCGCTTGCCCCACCGATAAAAAGGTATACATTTTATAGCATTTCTTTCTTTCATTCAAGCTTTGCAACTTAATGGGTCTCTATGACGGTCCAGTAAATCCCCATTTAGCATCGTGGGCTCCTCCACTAATGGGTGCACTCGAGTTGATAGACGGTGATAAGACAATAACACAATTATGACATTGGACTTGTTGAGTTGCTAGACAAAGATGTTCCAGTTGCTAGAAAAACACAGTTGAGTTTCTAAACGGTAAAAAGGAATGTTTTATATCATTTTTTTTTTATTTTGCTTTATTTTGCTGTTAAAACCCGTCTACTTTAAGAAGAGAGTGACTCCTTCAAGGTACGACCGTGTTAATTCTTTTAAACCTGCACGCTTGGTGGATGGCGCTTGATAGAAGCCAAACCAAAAAACTGAAGGAAGAAGAAACCTGCACGCTTGATTCTATTTATGAATGAATGAAAAAAGAATTGACACAATGTTAAAGTGAATTTATAAAGTGTACTGTGTATTAGTCTCAGATTTAATTAAGGATTGAAAAAAGGTTTAACTAACCGGAACTAACCATGACCCCCCACCTATACTTTATCTTCGGTAGAAAATAATTAAATAATATCAGGTAACAAAACACCGAAAACCATATTTTATTTAATAATATATTGACCGAATAAGGGATGTCGGTGTGATGGCCTGTGCGTTAAAGCTCTGGGTCGTTGGGCGCACAACCGACGCAGACATGGTTCGAATCCAGGCCAGACCAAAAATTTATTTATAAAATTTGGTTGGTGGTTAGCCTAACAAAAGACGGACAAGAAGTGTAAAATATGTTGACGCGGAAGTCCTGCAAAGGCCAAGGCGCCCGACCACACTTTACCGTGTCCTATGCAACCGCAGACTTGCGGACCCCAACCAGTTGAATATTAGAGATAAAAACGAGCTTTCCTGGTTGGGGGTCCGGTCTTGGGTTGTCGTGAATGGGACATCCGTGGTTCGGAACCCACATTAAGCTGTAGGTCCCGTCTGGCTGACATTATCCAGACGTAAAACAAGGGTGCACAATAAGCCGTGCGGCTGCAGTGCAAGGTTATCCCTAAATCAACCATCTACCGTACAAGAAATTGTGATATTGTGTTTTTACCTGTCTGTATTGAGGTCACCTCTTGGAACTCAATCATCCCCCCATCTAGAAACTCAATCATCCCCCATCTAGAAACATAACTATGTCAGTCTAGGAATTCAACAATCTTGATCGGTTTTATCTGGGTCCGTTTAGCAACTCGAGTAACATATACCTACCTACATAACGTTGTCGATTTTTTAGAGTCTCTGTAAGAGCGGCCGTAGACATCCCAAAAGGAGGTGAACTCTTTAGCAGTTATACTTTTTCTTTATGGCCAACACTGGTGCGCAGAGAATTTTTAAGAGAAAGCAAATTTTTGAATGCGAATGTCTAAGATGTTCAGATAAAACCGAGCTAGAAACTCACATGAGCAGTCTAAAATGTCAACGATGTGACAATGGAGTAATAGTATCCTCAAATCCACTAGGTAGGTAAAAAGACATATTTTTTAAAGTATTTTTTTGAACATATATTATGATATACATACACGTTCAACCAAATAAAAAGGTCACAGGCAATCCGTGGAAAGGGGACGGTCTAATGCTCGTAGAAAACTAACAGGTAGAAATTAGACAAAGAATGCCGAAATGTAAAAAAATACGCATGCGTCCCGTTTTGTGGTTGCTTTACTGGCCTATATACTTTTTAATTTGACTAAAATTATAAAAGGTCTGTTTGCAGAAAAATCACAAACCAGTCAGCGCCAACCGGATATTAACATTTAGTCAGGTAACCGGTTTCCAACTGGTCACCCGACGTATTTGTTAAATCTCATTGGCGCTGATTAGTTTGTCATTTCTCTGCGAACAGGCCTATTATCAGCGTTGGTAATAGTTTCGATTCAGTGACAAATTAAAATATGCTTTGATTTGTAGCAATATTTAATGGATGCCAGCTACTGTACCTTGTACCTCTTAAAATGATATAACTTTTTTGTGAGCCATTTTGTATTAAACTTAAAATTTTTTTTTGCAATTTCAAGCTAAACAATAACTCCTAATAAAAAAGTTAAGTGTAAAAGCTTTTGACATTAAAAAGAACCTACAACTTATGTAATAACTAGTTTTACCCTATTCAATTTAAAATTTTCTAGAAAAGTAGAAAAAACGGTTTTTTCGGTTTTTCATTTTTATCTCTTACAAAAATAGCTAAAATAAATAAGTTTGCATATGTAAACGATATTTTTAATTTAAAAACATTTTTTTATATAAAAATTTTCGATATTGTAAAAAATAATAGTACTTTTCTCTTGAGCAAAACTCACATTTTTGAGATAGCTCGCGGCGTCGTAAGTAGTACCGCTCATATGTGTTTTTTTTTAAGAAAAAAGTTTGTTATATCCGCAATTGTATTCTCAGTTTTTGGTAAAAATTGTAATAAAACTTATTGCCCAATAGCGCAATTTAGGTCTTTGCTGGGAAAATAATTGAAATACATATAACATAACATATTAATAATTAAAAAATAATAATAATAATTTCTGTGCATACTGCCAAATATGAATGTGTAAAAAGAAGATTAAATATTTTAAACATTCGAATTGGTTAAACAACATGCCCTTATCCCACCATGCATCTGCGCAAGCTTAGATAATAAAATAAGGCGGGTATTATTAGTGCTTGGCCTTATTTTACTGTGCAATATTTCTCTATTAATAGCAAATAATTATTTTTTAATAATTTTCTTTGTAGATGACTTTTGCCAATGGAACTGCACGCATTGTGATTTTAAAACTCATGGAGCGGCTGTAAGAAAAGTTTTTGCTGCGATTCAAAATGAAATTGATCAAGTTGAATATGTAGGCGGTTCTGAAGGTATTCAGCAAAGAGAAACTATCTTTAAAAAGTACAGGTAATGCAAACTACAAACATATCAAATTTTTTAAATTGCAATTTTCTTGACAAAATGGTGCTGGTGACATGAAACCAAACGGATATGAAAAGTTGTCTTTTTGTTTAGAAAAAAAAATATTTTTAATTTTACCGCTAGGTACCAAGGTTTGAACCTGCCATGTTCGGTTAAATAAATAAAAGATATTTTTTAGGCAAAGAGAAAAAGCCCTTTGTCTGATTCATTGTGCGTATAAAATGGTCACTTGGTTTCCATTACTAATTATTCAAAATATTTTATCTACAATAGCAGTTATCATATAAAAAGTCGGGAAAAAGGTGGGAAAAGAAGGTGTATGTGCAAAAAGATTTCCCTAAACTTTAATTTTAGTTTTTGAGGTTAAGGGGCGAAAACGCAAATTTAATTTAAATTCGTTTACCAGCGGACATACCAAGAACAGTGCTTAAATTGTCCTTTTAGTTATTATTAAAAAAATACATACCTTATACACTTTTTACATGCTACACATATCACGCTAAGGGGCTGTTCAAGTATTACGTAAGCGAATTTATCACAAATATAAACCCCCTCCTCCCCCATGTCATCAAAAGTAAGCAAAAGTCTTACCCCCCTTCCATGCTTACGTAAACATTTGTATAGGCATTTTCCTTTTGATGTTTTTCGTCTTTTTTATTGTGTTATAAGCAGCAGTTTTAATTCTAGAAATAGGAAACTAGGTTTAGGATAGAGAACTTTAACGCACAAAAATATGTATTCAAACAAACTTCACTGACAGGGTATTTAATATACAGCAAGGTAAAAATATTACAATATTAAGTAATATTACAAACAAAACAAACAATTTTTAAATTTTTGGTTTGTATATATGTATAATCAAGCCATTCAAATACAGAAATACAAAAAAACAACGTCGGTAAACGATTTCAATTTGACCCGGCCCCAACTCAAGAAACAAGATTCCTCAGTTCTAGTACTTATACCTAAAATGGTTTTAACACTTACTTTATAAAAAATCATAGTAGATTGGGTTTATTCTTAGTCACTTATGGCAATTATTCTTCAGTTTTCTTAGAAACAATATTAAATTCCTTGTAGGACTTTGCTTGTAATTTAAATTTACGCCACACTTCGTTCACTAACTTCATTTTGTAATTATGTATTTGCAGGAGATTTTTTAAACTTTAAATTTATTTTGGGTGTAACTTGGATTTACATATCTATTTGAAACTACATTTCGACATTGCCATACTGGATTCTAAGCAAGTATCAAAACGTAAACGTATTCATTATTTGTGGAAATCACCGAAAATGCATATCGTTTTGATGCATGGGCGCAGTCAGGAGTACCCAGCCGCTTAACCGCTGGGTAAGCGGAGTGTCAAAACTATTTAAAGTAAAGTCACCCTATTAGTTTAATTTGACAATATTGAGGCTACGCTTTTACCCAGTGGCTGAGTACTCCTAAATGCGCCCGATTGTGTGGGTGGGTTGCCATATGTGTAAAACAGTAAAAAGCTGCTGCTGACGTAATTATCATCTAGATCCCCCCACCCCCATGACATCAAAAATACGCAAAACTAAGACCCCCACCTTCCTATAGTGCTTGCGTAATACTTGAACAGCCCCTAAGGCTTGGGTAGGTCGTTGTCTTTTATTTACAAATTCATTTTATCGCTAAAAGGGAACGTCATGGTTTTTCCCTTTAACGCTTTAGCATTCCCTATTTTGAACCGACTTCAAACCGGACAACGATTGTCAAAAATTATTTTTTTATTTGAAAGAGTGCACTGCGGTGGTTCCATGAAAAAACAAGTCATGATCGCAAGAGACAAAGGTACTAGACCTTTTGTTTTCTCTCTGCCGTACGTTATTCGTGCGGCAAAGCTGCCCCTGCTATGGTTTATTACGTTTGAAACCAATCAAATTACATGTCCCTGTGCTTTTTACTGTAGTCTCTGAAAGAGGTACTGGTAGTGTTTTTAGTGCTGTGTTTACCGATTTAATAGTAATAATAATAAACTAAAAAGCGAAAAATAAACACTTACAAAAAATTAAATCGACTTTAAAAAATAAATAAAACTTACTAAAAAGTCAAAAAGAATAAATAAAAAAAAATGATGTCTCGTAATACCGTATGCGCTAAACAACTAAATGTTAAGGAGTGAATAAGCAAAAGCTTTTTATACTTTCGTACCATATGGTATATTGCCCAAATTTATTTTCTTTTTTATTTATTTTTAACTTTTTAGTGAAATTTATTAATTTTTTGAAGTCGGTTTAAAAAAGGGTTTATTAAGCCATTGTAACACGTAATTTTTGAAATTTTTTGCTTGCGTAATTGCAAATATACCGAAGTCTAAAGCTGTATATTTTGCATATTTTATTTTATTTTTGGCAAAACCTAAACATTTATTTACCTAAGAGAATATCTAATTTGGCCATAGAACACTATTTAAAATATAATATTTCATACATAACTCGGTTTTCTTGATTTTGTCAAAAACTGCGATTTGCAGATCCCTTCCTTATTTTTTAAATATAGTTGAACTTTGTAAACGCGTTTATTGTTTTATGTTTGTTATAAGCAAGATACCTAATACATACTTTCACGATAAAACCAATAAAATTAGATTTTCAGGTAACAATCAATAAATCCCACACTTTTTCAACATGGCATACCTACTGAGTTTTTCTTACAGTTGGTAACGTGCCCTACCACCTAGGGGCATTTAATTTAGTTAACAACGTTGTGAAAATTTCGGTAGGATTGCTCTGTAGAAAATTTTATCATTTATTTTAAAATTACCAAAAATGGATTTATCGGTTTTTGCGTTTTTGCTCCTTAAATGGTCATTTTAATTTCGTTACTATTTACCTAGAACTTTTTTCTATACTAAGCAATTATTATAAATGTTAAAATATGACTAAGACATCTGTATTTTGGAAACATTAAAAGAGTTCGGTGTGTTTTGCAGATCTGTTCTTCATCCTAAAAATGCCTATATGACAATTTTGAGAAGCGCGCTAACACAACTTTATGGTAAAGCAGAGGGTTATACCTTGGAAGATTTGCCGGATGTGATTTTGGAACGCAAAATAGAGTTGTGTTATCAACTTTTGGAAGTTTTGGATGTTATAGAGCCTGGATTATCAAGAATCAGAGGTAAGTATTATTATTATGTAATGTTGCGACCAAAGACGTCTTATGCTTCGTCTGGACTTGCAACAATTTGTCGCGCCGAAAAGCGCGCCACATAGCGCAGGCGTGGACATGGACGGAATTTACGTCGTTTCAAGGGCTTGGCGAATGATTCCAGAGTAATTCAGAGCTTGTCGGCTTTTTGCTCAAAGAATCGCGCAAATAGGTTGGTTTGTTTGGACCGATGTTTTGCGAATTGTTGCAAGTCTGGACGCGGCTTTGGAATACACACTCGTACACTGCTCTACAGCACATATTATGTCACCACATAAGGCCGGCCGCACACATCCCACTTTTATCAGGAACGATTTTTGGATACGATTATCTGAAGGTCGGCTATTATAAATCAGTCAACTTTTAGATAATCTTGTCAGATCTTCCGATTAAAAGTGGGATGTTTGCGGCCGGCCTAAGTATCAAAACAATAGATATACAATTGGGGTTTTACCACGTGACACTAGTACAGCCACTGGAGGGTGAGAGACAAAACCAAGTTTCCAAATGTATCCCCTTGATCCTATGTCACTTGAAATTTGATAATGTTAGTATTAAAAAAATATTAACATGCAACTTTACTATATCAAAATAATGCTCCAATATGCAGGGTGTTAAAGAATGTTGTTAAGAAAATTTAAGATGCTACTATTAAAAATATAAAAATACTTATTGCGGTCCACCAAATCCTCGTTTTTAAAAAACATGGTGTTAAACTTGTAAAAAAGTGTTTTTTTTTATCTTTAATATTCTTTATCCAATTTTGTTTTAATTTGACACCGTTATATTATATTTTTACATTTAATAGTTCCAGTGGCGTCTCAAGGGGCAACTAAAAGAATATTTCTAACAAAAAATGGTACGCCACTGACTGTGTACATGTGTGTACAACTTTTGTGCTTTCTTTAGATTAACAAAAAAATAGCCTTTATGTCTTTTTTTTCTCGTATTTTGTTAAGTTTAAGAGAAAAACAAAATTAACTTAACTGCATATTTTTAGACCATAAAAGAAGCTTTACCTGATTTTTTTCTTTTAAAAATTAGGTTTTATTATTTTTATTGGCAGTAATGTATCAACCTGTATCATGATAACGAAAAACTTGAGAAGCGAAATGTTTATCTAAACTTTTTTTATTATTTGATAAAAAATTGAAAAAATTACGTGTAGTACAAGACAAAATTTGGTAACACACACGAATTTGGTAAATGCACATTTGACGGTTTTAAGATATTTAAGAGTGACGGTAATTTTTACCAACCATGTATATTGTTGTAGGAATAACTCTTTATGAATTACACGGGCCAATAATGGTACATGCAAGACATCAATACCAATATGGTGCATTGGACAAACAAGACTTCAAGGAAAAACTACAAAAATCCATTGAAATTCTCGGAAAAGCTGTCGAAATTTTAAAGAATGAACCGGTTAGTCAGCCAGAAGGTCAGCTCGGAGAAATGGCAAAGGCAGCCTATGAACAACTAAACGAAAATTTTGATATTCTTCTTAATACTGCACTATAATTTTTTTGTTTTGTTTGAGGTAATAACTTTTGGAACATACATAGATTAAAGTTAGTTATCTGATATTCTTTATTTTTACAATATACTTTGTTAAAGCAGTAGAACCAAATTTGTCCTAGTGCTAATAAAATCAAATTTTTTGATTATCCGCATTATCAGTTTTATTTAACATTTTGACCCAATAAGAGGACATTTGTTTTAAACAAATGATAAATTTAAATAGTAAATCCAATAGTTAATTGATATCTAAAACAAAAGGGGAAAGAAAAAAGTAATATAAAAACAATGAGCATTAAAAATCAAAAGAAAAATCAGTACTACAGATTACTTAGGGATCCCTGCACCATTTTAGTCATTACTAACAAGCTAATTTTTCGTGAGCAGCTTTATTTTGACGAGACGCCCAACTATTTTTCTTACAACAATTATCGTTGGTAGTAGCTTACAGGGTTAGCAGGAGTTAAGTGTGTTGATTTATGTTTGATTATTGTTTATCTTTTACATAAATGACCTTGCCTCTGCAGTTACAGGCCAGAAGTGCTACATGGCAAACTTTGCTGACGATTCGAACCTGTTAACGATAGGAATCTCCTTTCAGGAACTGGTTCGACTCACAAAAGAACACATGTTAAAAGCTCAAAATTGGTTTAAGGAAAACAGATTAATTTTAAACAATGATAAAACACACCACATATGTTTCTCCACCAAACAAAAAAACTCTGCAATCCCTGAGTCATTTGCGATGGACACACAGATTGTGACACTTGACACGAGTACCAAGTTCCTAGGAATCCATATTAACCGTAATTTAGACTGGACGACACAAATTACAGAGGTTTGCAAAAAGTGAACAAATCAACCCACTCCATAAGAGTCATGTCAAAATATCTAAGCAGATTTAAAAATTATTTATTTTGCTAATATTTACTCTGTGCTTCGTTATGGGTTGATATTCTGGGGTGGAACTAATGACTCTGAGAGAGTTTTTAAAAGTCAAAAGAGGGCAGTGCGAGTTCTTTTGGGCATAGGTTATCGTGACTCATGTAGGGGAAAATTCAGATATTTGGATATACTTACTCTTCCAGGTTTGTTTATTTATGAGTGTCTTTTGTTTATGTTTAAGAATAGAGATAAATTTACGGCTTTTGAAATAAGGCATTGCTTTAACACTAGATCACTAGGGTACAATGTCCCTCAGCATAGATTGACTGGCACTGAAAAAGGGCCTACCTATTCAGCCATTAAATTTTTTAACAAATTACCAAATGAGATAAAGTCAGCGACTGATTTTAAATTTTTTAAAGCAAAGATTTTCAATCTTTTGGTTCAAATAGAACCATATAATCAAAATGAGTTTTTTAACTTTTTTAAATGAATGTGTTTTTTTCCAAATTTTTTACTCTTCTTATGTACCTAAATGTAATTTTGTCTTTTTTATGCATGACACCTTCAATCTCGTGGGCGTCACATTTGAAAGTAACCTTAACTGGCATAAACACATTGTATCTATAGCCACGGCAGCTTCAAAAAGCTTGGATTTCTCTTTCGAGCTAAAAAGTATTTTTCCGCTTCTAATTTATACACTTTATATGTTTCCCAAATCCGACCTCCCTTGGAATATTGTTCTCATATCTGGGGCATGGCGTCCCCAACAACCCTGAGCATTTTTGATTCTATTCAAAGAAGAGCTATTCGTCTCATTAATGATCCTTCACTTACAGAAAGGCTTCCCTCTCTTACCCTGTGGGCGATTTATCGCTTTTTTATAGGTACTTCCATGGCTTCTGCTCTGAAGAATTGACCAGTATAGTTCCTCCACTCACGGTTCCCAACAGAGAAACTCGTGGTTCCGCGCGTATGCATCCCTATACGGTCCAACTGGACAGGCCCCGAACTTCTCACTTTGTTCGTTCTTTTATCCCTAGAGTTTCTAGATTGTGGAACCTGCTGCCCGCGGAGGTCTTTCCTTCCCCCAAATCTTCAAGTATTTAAGTCCCGTGTCAACAAACTCCCTCTTACCTCGCTTAAGACACCCACGGTACGTTAGTATTTAGGCTTTTAGCCTTCGTGGTTTGTCCAAAGATAAAAAAAAAAAAAAATGATCTTGTCAAATTTTTTACTTTTCAGAATGTTTGTTGATCTTTGTGTTTTGTCTTTCACATTTTTTAAAACTTTTTATGTACAAAGGTTTTAACTAAATTAATTTTTTAAAACGGCTTCTTTTTAGGAATGTAGGAACTAGGATTAGAATAAAACAAGTTTAGGAATAGTTTTGTGAATTACTTTTTATAAAAATATTCTTAGGCTGGATTGTTTTGTATTGATTAAAGGATTTAAATCCCTACCCATTGACGCCATTCATTCAACTTTGTATTTGCAATTTTTTTATTGAATAAAGAGATTTTTGACTTTGACTTTGACTTGACAGATATCAAAAATTTATTACAAACAGGGCTTCTGTTAATTTTTAAGATAATTATCTAAACATACCGAAAAAAAAATTTCTTACAAAATGTAAGGTTTCCCCTACCACCAAAATGTTTGAGTAACGATGTCGTGAAAAATAAGTACTAACCAGCTGATTTTTTTTCTGTTGATTAAATTTTATTTATATAATTTAACACCCACATTGCCCTACAAATTGCGTGGTACGTCATCCTGGTTTTTTGATATTTATCAAATCCAAATATTTAATCTCTGCTACCCCTGTATGCTCTGGAACCTTGTTGTGGACGGGCTGATAGACAGGCTTAAGAGCAACAACCATAAAGTTTTAGGGTATGCGGATGATATAGTCATTGTATGCCAGGGCAAATTCAATACTACGGTCAGAGAACCAATTTCAACAGGCTCTGAATATAGTAGCTACTTGGACGGAACAGGTTGGTTTAAAAATCAGTCCAACCAAATCCAGAATAGTGCCATTCACAAAAAGAAGAAAACTAAAGGGTCTGGGTCCTCTTAATCTTCAAGGCACTGAAATACCAATGATGGGGGTGGTTAAGTATTTGGAGGTTATATTGGACTCAAAACTCACCTGAAACCACCATTTGGACAAAGTAATCAAAAGAGCAGAAATAGCATTAATTTTGGCTCGCAGAACATATGGCAAAACGTGGGGACTGAGACCACAAATGGCTATGCTTAGGCCCGTACCCAGCAGACCCTTTTAGGTGACAATACAATCAAGGGAAAACTGGGCAAACGAAAATTTTAGACTCTCTCTCGAGGTCAAACCTGGTATACGGACGGGTTCAAAACCGAAGAAGGGTCAGGAGCAGGTGTCTACAGTGGGATAGGAAACACACGTTTGACCTTTCCGCTGGGAAACCACGCCTTTATTTCAAGCTGAAATTTTTGCGATCTTATAATGTGCCAGGCTTAACAACTAAAGGCCCCGCACAAATTGTACAATCAACATTCTTACGGACAGTCAAGCAGCCCTTGGTACACTAATCAATCCCAAGGTATCGTCTTGGTTGGTACTAGAATGCCTTGAGGAACTCAAGGAACTGGCGGAACGCAACAACACGAAGTTGATGTGGGTGCCAGGGCATTGCGGAATTCGAGGCAATAAAAACGCAGACGAACTGGTTAGAAGGGGGTCAGCCACGACATACGTCAGGCCAGAACCAATCCTTGGAGTACCAAAGAGTACCTTCCGGAGTGCGGTACAAAACTGGGTAAAGGACCAGCCAAGACTGCATTGGGAGAGGCTTTCTCAACACATGCATGGGAAAATATACATCAGAGGACCATGCACAAAAAGAGCTAAAGAACTACTCAAAATGGATAGGAATCAGCTAAGAACAATCACAGGTTTTCTCACCGGACATGCTCCAGTGAAAGAACACCTAAATAAAATGGGATTATACAACGGAGATCTGGACTGCAGATTATGTGGAGCAGAGGCCGAAACAGCAACCCACATACTGTCAGAGTGTTAGGCATTGGATCACAAAAGACAGGCAATCTTCGGGGATATAGGAGTGCCCCGGAAACATATGGTATGCACCCAGCAGACCTATACCGCATTCTTCAAGGAACTAGGGTACTGGAATGTGCCACCGGACATGTAGACGGCTCCCTGGTAAAAAAACCCTGTATGCTACCACCAACGAAAATTGTTAGGAAAAAGTTGGTCATCTCGTCAAAGCTACTCACGAAAAATTAGCTTTTTAGTAATGACTTCAAAAAATGGTCCAGGATTCTCTAACTAGATCCCCTAGGCAGAGGCATTGAAAATGGGCAATGATTTGTAAGAGAGAAGCAAATAGGACATATTAAAAAACTATTAACAAATTTTTAAAACGTTCTCAAAGCTTTAGATTGTACATGCCCCAAAAAAAACTAAGTGGATTCATACAATCCATATAGGCATAAAATGTGGGGACGTACTACACGGAAAAATGCGACATTTTGTTTTTTATAGCCACTACAGAGTCGCCTAAAGTTTAAAAAATCGTATGATCCTAAGTCATTTTTTTCAAGTCAGTCAAGGGTGGCTCACTATAATAGCTTAAGAGTGTTTTTTACCGACAATTTGATACAACACAATCAATATTTTTGTTAGAAGTATATTTTTTAGTAATTATTCCGAGATTGTGGAATCTGCTGCCCATGGAGGTCTTCCCTTCCCCTTGAAATCTTCAAGTTTTTAAATCCCGTGTTATTAAACTTCTTCTTACCTTGTTGAAGACACCCACGGTACGTGGTGTGAATTGCTTAAAGCTACAAGAAAAGATCAGAATAATCCCGTATTAACTTTTTATTTTCCCCAATAGCGTTAACCAGCACATCAACCTGTTTCCTTTGTAACACTCCTAATGGCCAATTAAAGTAAAAGAAAGGTAGAATCTAATATAATAGCCTAGAATGACTGATTGTCCCCTAAGTTCTCTAATAATTATACGAATTAGCTTTTGCTGTTAGAGAAAAAAATAGTTTATAAGGTTTTTGTGATATACTGCTAAGTCAAATATTGATTGTATGGTATCAAATTCTTGATAAGAAAATACTCTTTTAAGGTGTTATAATGAGCCCTCAATCCATTTTAAAAAACTGATTTAAGATCTTTAGGGGCTATAAAAACAAAATATTGTAACATCCATTTTTTGTGACTACCTGATCCAAAATTTGTCGGCTTATCGCTTTAGATTCAAAATTAAAATTAAAAAACATTAGAGGTTAAACGTGAAAAATAGCAAATGTGGTGTCATTGTACTCGGAATGTTATAAATAAACAAAAAAAAACTAATATTTAACATCATAGAGGTATTTATTTGGCAAATTATTCGATATATAAATAAACTTAAGACTAAGTAACAGATCTAAGCCTACAGATCAGTGTTCGTGTGTGAAGCGACATCACATATTGAAAGAATATTTGTACAAGTATAATCTAAAGGAAAGGTTACAGTGTGTCTATCATTAGCCACTGTCAGCCAGTGCCAAAGTAATATATTATACTTATTAAGTATTATTAAAACAACATATCTTTATCGGTATTACGCTTAACTGTAGTTTTATAGTTTTTAACACATACTTTTAAAACTTTATTTAAAAAATATCATTTCATTTCTCTTATAATATAGTGTGGGCGATTGCTAGACGGGGACATGGTTGAGTTCCTGGACATAACCCAAACGTGACCTCACTGTCGTTAATATTTTCAAATGATTATATATAAAAACTGGTTAAAGTTGTTTTTTTGTTGGACCCTCCCCAAAAAAAAATCAAGTTTCAAAAGCTAATCCTTTTTTGTATTTTTACCGTGAATATAATAAAATTCTATGGACAAATTTTGCAAAATTATCTAAATTTTTCAAATACGGTGGAAAATACGCCAGTACGTGACCTTATTAGTCAGGAAAAATCGACGGGCGAACTTTGACACCAAATTGTGTTTGTACATGGGGTAATCAAAGGGTCAAATTATGTTAGAAGAAATTTCGACACCGCGCCGAAAAGCAGCACACGCCGACAGGGCAATTAAAACAGTATAAGGAAATTACGAATGGTAAGCAAATCCTTTTTTTTAATTTCTTAATTAAACTCAAGACTAATACACACTTACGAATGGTTAGTTCTGGTAAGCAAGTTTTTTTTTAATTCCTTAATTAAACTTAATACTACAATATTAATAATACATACTTAAAATCTGTACGGTATTTATTAAAACAACTGGATTTTAATGCAAAATAAAGCAAAACAGAAAAATTATATAAAGCATTCGTTTTACAAGATATTTAATTGCATGGGGTGTTGTGTTTATTACCGTCTAGGAACTCAACAATCTTTTTCTAGCAACTCATTCATCTATGTCTAGCAACTCAACAATCTCAAATTTAAAATTTTATTATTATCTTATCGCCGTCTAGCTACTCAAGTACACCCCTTATTATCTTAGTAAACTTTACACACAAGGTAAAAGAATAAACATTTTAATAAAGGACAAATTCGGTTAGTACAACCTGTCGGTAGACGCACTATACCCTTTTCTGTCTATAATCTAAAATCACATTTAAATTTAAAAGCTAAGGCATTATGTCTAACAAATAAATTATATTCAGAAAATTTGATGTTTTTTACAATTTTTTTGTAACAGTTCAAATACAGGTTGTCCGACTTTAGTTTAAACCATTGTAAACCCTAATAACTTTAAAACAAAAACAGTTATCATCATGCGGTTTGCGTAGATTTTTTTACAAGAACCAACCAGTTGGTTGTGACATTTCGTCAACACAAAAACAAAATAGTCGATGTTCCGGTATAGGGCAACTGTGTTATATTAAATGAAACATTATGTACATTTTTTTACCATCTTAAAATTCAACCTTTTCCATTTAAAAAAATGGTAACATAAGTTATGATTCTTGCAAAAAATTACTACATTATTACAAGAAAAATACGGCATCAAACCTTAGGATATTCACAATATAAACAAAAGATTCTAAAAAATACTAAACTTTACCGAAACCCATTATTTTGTGAATACGTATAGCTTAAAAGCCGTATTTTTTTTCTGTAACCTTGTATCTAGAAAATTTTCATTGTCAAATAATGGTCACATGCCATGCAGTCAATTTTTTAGAGATCAATTAATCCATTATTTTTTGAAATAATTATAACATATGTTACATTTTTTTAAAGTGGAAAGACTGAATTTTAAGGTTGTAAAAAATATACTTGACGTTAAATTTAAAATAACAAAGTTGTCTTATATCGGCATATCGGCCATTTTGTTTTTGTGTTAACGGAATGTCACAACTAAATGGAGGATATAATAAAAAAACTTTTAAAAAATCTAAGGACTCCTGCGAAAACAGCATCTTGATAACTTTATTTGTTCTAAAGTTCATCAAAATGGGTTAAAATATAGTCGAACACACTGTATAATTTCAATAGAAATTAGATTGGTAGTAAAGTTTTAAAGTTCATTATTCTCCATTACATTTCTTGATTTTAGACACTATGCTTTATTCTTTTAAACACTTAAAAAGAATATTTGTAAAATATTGTCTTTAGAAATAAAAGCAAACGAAAACTAAAATTACCATCACAATTTTAGAATTATTATTTATAGAAATACTCATCAAAGTTCATCACAAGCTTTCTTAAGAAAAAATGGAAAAATATATTCACAACAAACTATTCAAGTGTAGATTTTAATCATTATTTTTTTCTGATTATTCAGTAAAAACAAATAAAGCTTTGATTTTTAAGTTGCGCAATGGAATAAAAGTGACATTTCGATACTAACAAAAGCCATTGTTCCACAGGTAAATAAATGAACCCAACTTTAAAAAGCATTAACAGTTTTCATTTTGATATTTAATGAAAAATTGGAAAATAAAGAAGTACTTAAAAATAAACAAAATTACTATTACCGCGATAGTAGCATCAACAAAACATTTTTTTTAACAATTATTATTAATAACATCAAAGACAATTATAAAACCAAAATTGTCTTTGATAAAATGCACCATATCGGTAAATAAGTACTGCACTTATAAGTACGGTCCCTAAAGTAATACACTTCTAGGCTTTTTTAAGTGCAGTAAAAAATGAACCAGTGTAAGAAATAATACATTTAAAACATACCTAACAAAACTTCAAAAATGTTTGTTAATACTTTCTCTACAAATCATCATAAAAAAATACCAAAGATTTTTTGCAAGATTGAATTATAGGTAGGTAGAATTAACAACCCTTAACATTTTTCTGAGCCTACTTATCTTAAACCCCATTAAAGTTATATAATTCCAAGTCAACAAAACAATATATATTTTCAAATACATGTAAAAAAATAAAAGTAAAGACCTAAACTTGAATATACATCAGTTCATTTTAACTAGTAAAACTTAACTAAGTTTAATTACCTAAAAGTCTTATTTTCTAAAAGTGAGGGTGAGGTATAATTACAACAACAAGAAAATTTATTCTAATTCTGTTAAGATATTTACTGTTACATATTTAACTTGATGATTTTTGACAAACATACTGTATTACCACAAAAATAGAGTTAGACCATAACCTTTATGATTCAGAGTTTGTACAGTATCAGAGAAAATTCAAAGGCAGAAAAATGAATCAAATCATTTTTCAAATATCTTGTTTTTTTTTCCTAAAATGAACATGGCGCGTTTTCAGATTTTAGAGTCTATTTTCGTTTTACAATTTTCAAAATATACTTACTACCTTGTTCACTTTAATATACAGTGTGTATCAACCAAATGGAATATATTCCATAATAAATAAATGGGGGCATTTTCGAAAAAACGGTCAGACACGTCAGTTGGAATTTTTAGTTGTGCAACTTTTTCAACAAAAATATATATACAGTGACTGTCTAAAGTCAGGACCCCCTCCTAACTTATAAATCGTTTGGTAATTTTTATGGAAATTTAAGGAATTTAGTAAAACAACATAAACCAAATTTTAGACAGGAAATAACAGATATAAATGCCAAACTGACAACTGGGTGCCATTTTAAAAGGAAAAATTAAATGGAAAGGGGGTCTTATGGCACATTATTTTAAAGCTCCTGACGTTAACTTTATAACACCGGAATATAAAGTCAATACCTTTACCTACTACAAAATGGCGGTAATTTGAATATTACCTGAATACCTGATTTGGATGGCCATATTTCCAATACTAATAAAGATAGATATACCTTATGTGGTATTTCCTTAAAGGTCTCTTAGATATCTTTTTAATGGTAATATAATATACATGGTGCTTTACTAAAAAAATCTATACATTTTGTCCTACCCTGTATAGTATCACTTATGTATATTACTATTAAATAAATCCTTAAAAGAGCCTCAAGAAAATACCACATTAAGTGTATTTAACTTTATTAGATTCGAAATACGGACATCTAAATGAGGTATTTAGGTAATTTTCAAAATACCGCCATTTTGTAGTAAGTAAAGGTATTAACTTTATATTCTGGGGTTATAAAGTACTCGTCAGGAGCTTTAAAATGATGATAAGACCCCCTTTCCATTTACTTTTATTTTCAAAATAACGCCCAGCTGTCAGTTTGACATTTATATCTGTCATTTCCTGTCTAAAATTTGGTTTATGTTGTCTCACTAAAGTCCTTAAATTTTCCTGAAAAATACCAAACAATTCAAAAGTTAGGAGGGGGTCCTGAATTTAGACATACACTGTATACAGCGAGAGTACATGATTTTCGGTGGCCAACACCAACTTTTTACTTTAAATATACCATCCTGTATATTATGTAATTTTTGATTTTATATAGGTACGTAAGAACCATATGAAAATATTTTAATTTTAAGATTCGTAGGTTTAATTTACTAATGTAATATTAATAATTTTGAAATTATCATAAATTTTTTATTAAATAGTTTATTAGGTTTTTATATTCCATTGTAAACAGTTAGTAGAAATATTTAAAATATTAGGGCGTTTCGTACTATGTAGGAACCCGCGCTAACCATAAACTTATTTAAACGACGTCTAATACTCCTAAGTAACATTTAAATTAAAAATAATTTATATAGCCCGGAAAACTTGCGTCTTGCCAAGTCGTATGTCTAAAAAAAAAAGGGTTGGGATACGATGGACTAGGCTGTAATTACATGACAAATTGTAAAGTTTTGACCGAAATCATCAAGTTATATGTATATAAATTAAACCTAAAACAGCGTTGGACACTGCAACTTACACATCTGATATATCATTACAATATAAAAAATATTTTGTTCAGAAAAGTCTGGCACTTTCCCCATAAAAATAATTTAGCAGATCTACTATAAAGAACCTAATTTAAAATAACTGAGAAATGAAACAACAACTTCAGTTCTTTAGAAAAATATGCATAGCAAAATTAATCGATTGTTTACCCAGAAAATTAATTTATGAGAGAAAGTAAAAGCACAACCATATTATGTTTAGACCGTCATGTCCTCTTCTACATTTCGAAGGCATCAAGAGGGACTTATCCAATATTTCTAAATTCCTTATAGCCAAAATGTGCAATAACTTAACAAAAACGGCATTTACAAATAACACCTAACGACATAAAAAGAAAACTGGTTTCTCCATTTAAATAAGTAAATTTAGTTTAACAAGATAGGTATTTAATAATCGTAGGATTATTATCTTTCTACAAATTAATAAAAAGCGAATGTCATACTAATTTCTTATATACAAAGCATAGCACTTTCTCAGTAAATAAGACAAATAAAAATATATATTATGTGAAAAAAGGTAAACATCTAGTGTTCATAACCAATTGCAATAATATTTTACAAGAGTATTTTAGGTCAGTAACAATAATTACGTTTTCAGCCTCAACAACGGCTATTATACTAGCTTTGGAGACTGAGTCTCCAATTAGAATTTGACAGATTTTTGCTCTTATTTTGTGGTGTAAAATTTAAAGAGTTTAGTCTTCAGATCATTTCTTTTAACAATCATCGAGTGTGAAGGATTTATCATAATGGGGAGCTTAATGACTTATCAAGGAAGCAAATTTTGAAAGACGAACTAACCAATCTTTGGCTAACATTTAAAAATAAAAGGTGTGGTCGTAGAAAATCACAAACTAGTGAGCGCCAATCAGATTTTACAAATAGGTCTGGTGACCAGATGGCAACTGGTCACCTGACTAAATAATAATACCGGATTGGCGCTGACTAGTTTGTGATTTCTTTACAAACAGGGCTGTTATTAGACTTGGATTTAACAAAGCTAAGGACATAAAGCTAGGGGCACCAAACATCGTAAAACAAAAAAGTTAAGATCACTAACTGAGACATTCATCTCTTAAAAATTACTTTAGTTCGACTTCGAGATTGCAAATCAGTATACCAGCATAAGAATTCTAGGTTTGTTACTGGCTCATGAGCATTGACACAACCTATCTGGTACAAAAAGTAGTTTGATAATATACGAACAAAACATGTTTATCACATAGTGGATAAAATGGATGGGATGCCATCGCATATAGTAGCGGGATATATAAGGCAGTACATGTTCTTTCAGGAGATCAAAAATTCCACTACTAACGAGACAACACCACACCATATCTCACCAGAGTAACAGAGGATCAACACCATAATGACCACTTTCTCTCTACCAATACGCTCTAAAGATCTTCTAATCTCTCTCTGGTTAAACATGTGTAGAACTTCCTTAGTTGTTGATTGCTGATTAATGCAAGCCTATCGGACTCATGAATTTAAGGTAAAGAGTAATAAAATATTCTAATAGAGTTTACTTAATTAGGCCAATACCCAGACGTATCAATGAGTGCTGACGAGTGTTGATGTGTATGAGTGGTAAAATTAATTTTTGTTACTTAGTAAAGGTTAATTAAATTTTGCAATATTATTTAATTAAAAACTGTAAGACTTTCGCCCTTTATCAACTGTGCGAAATAAGATTCTATCCTCCATACTTTTAATAACCAATATAATTTAACTTGCAGAGGGTGGAGGTGGCTCGGGTGGTCCTTCTCTTAAAGGACCCACCTCACCAGAAGATTGTTCATGCTCTGCCTCTGCCTCTTCCATCTGTTCAAGCCCTTGGGCTATAAGAAAATCGATTATCCTGTAGTCTTTTCCAGTTTCAGTGTTAGCAATCCACAAGGGTAACCATTTGTTAGCCAAGAGCCATTGGACTGAGACTTTACTTATCCTACCTAAAATTAAGGGATGTCTTTAATATACATGTCACAGTCAAATGGTAATTTTGGGAAAATGGCTTCCATCTAGGAAAACGCTTTTTGCCCAGTCAAATACTGTATTTTAATTTTTAAATGCTAATTGCCTAGACAAATGCTATCAGACTAGTCAATTAGCAACTGGTTTTATTTTCCTAAGCAATTTTATTGAAGTAATGTATTTTTATTTATGGCCAAATAAAAGATATGGTTCCATGAAAAACCGAACGCAAACAAACAGATCATATAACAAGCTCAAGTGTGCTGAGTAGACTTATTGATCGACAAACAGGTTTAAGAAATTTTATAAAGTTAGTCTTTGTTTAACCATCTTATATGTAACGTTCGCTTTAAATAAATGTATTAATAATTAAATCGTGTAAGTAATTATTAAATTCACCTGCTGACTACTACTAAATCACAATAGGTTATGGGCCCAGGTGCGTCGGTGTGAGTAAAGTGCGTGAATAGTTTTCTTAATTTTTGAAGTTTGATTCGAGTCAAAGTAACGCGAGTGATTCGGTAAACATAGAGTTCGAAAAACCAAAAATTGAAAAGTTGCGTGACACGGATAATTGGCTACAATGGCAGTTTGTCATACGCATTTTGCTGGACAGTGACAGTGCATTAGAAGTCTGTACTGGTGAGTTTGAAAAACCACAACGGCAATCTGCACAGTATGAAAATGAACTAAAAAGATGGACAAAGGCCAACAAATCAGCAAAAAGCTGATTGTCACAACTGTAAAAGCAAAGCCATTACAACTTCTTATGAATTGTAAAACAGCTAAGGATATGTGGACAAAATTGCATAGTGTGTATGACATGAAGTCAGATGAAAGTTTGTCACTAATCCAAAAGCAGTTCTTCGATTTTAAATGGGATCCAGCTGGCAACATTGCTCAACATATTTCAAAGTTGGAGCAATTGGCTACAAAAATAAAGGCGCTTGGTGGTGAAATTCCAGACTCTATGCTTATTACCAGGATCTTGTCCACCTTGCCTTCAAAATGTAAGTATTTTCATAGTGCCTGGGACTCGATGGATATGGCAAAAAGGACCTTAGATTGTCTAACGACTAATGACAGAGGAGCAACGTTTGCAAAAACAAGAGAGTGAGCTAGAAAATTCGACAGTGGCGTTTTTTTCGCCCTTTTGGGGTCATCCCACCCAGGTCCGACTACCGCCCCCTAGGTGGTGCACTGCAGCCTGAAGGCTTATTGTACCTTGACCCCTACTCCTTCCCATTCACACACCATTCATTCCATAACTTGGATGGTTGCTTCTCGGTCCGTTCGTTCAACCCCCAGCAGAACACCGCGTGCCATTGCCCAAAACCGACAACGCCGGTCACCCATCCAAGTTATGGGCGCGCGCTTCACTGCTTAACTCCGGCGTTCGACGCTGCCGATACAACCGGAGCAGCAACAAGCGCGCCTTCACAGTGGCGTTACTCTCAAAGACAAAAATTTCTAATATAAAGAAGAAATATGTCAGGTGTGCTCACTGTGGAAGATATAATCATCTTACAAAAGACTGTCGTGGTTGTTATTCCTGTGGATCAAAGATCACCTTATGAAAAAGTGTCCGAAAATGTAAATTTTCAGCAAAATCGTGAAAATAAGTCATCATCTAGTGAACAACAGCATGCATTTATCGGGACAATTAGCGGTAAAAACTATAACGACTTATGGCTAATTGACTCCGGCGCGTCAGATCATATTACAAATCGTTTAGACTGGTTTTGCGAATTTAAGCAATTTTCGGTACCGGTAATGATAAGAGTAGGAGACGGTAACGCAGTTTCCGCAACCGGCCAGGGAAATATTAAAATTCAAACTTTTGCTGATGGTAAATGGTTGCCGGGTATATTCTATGATGTGCTTTATGCTCCAGAAATGACTTATAATTTGTTTGTTAAGTGGCTGCGAAGAAAGGTATCGATTTCACTATAAGCGATAATGGTCGACGCTGTGTGTTTATGAAACATGGGAATGTTACTGCTACAGGAAGTGAAGAAAATAATCTGTACCAGCTAATTATTAAGGTAACAAATCCGAATAATGTTTTTGTTTCAAATAAAATAAATACATTGCAGTTATGGCATGAGAGAATGGGTCATCAAAATAAAAAGCAACAATCGGTTTTAAAAGAAATGGGAACCGATATAATTCTTGATAATGTATGTTGCGATGGATGTGCATTTGGAAAACAGCATAGGCGTAGCTTTGGACAACGCTCTGAAGTAGCTCTCGAGCTACTGAAGCAAGGGAGCTTATATACTCTGATGTTTGTGGGCCAATGAGCACTGAATCACTAGGAAAGAGCAGATATTTTGTTTTATTTAAAGACAGCTTTACAAAGTTAAGAACTGTTTATTTTATAAAGGAAAAATCTGAAGTAAAAGAAAAATTAAAAGAATTTTGTGCTCAAATAAATACGAAATTTGGACAGCATATAAATGAATTCCAGAGTGATGGTGGAAAAGAATATGTCAATTCCAATGTTAGTTCATATTTAGTTGAAAACGGAATAAAGCATACAATAACTGCACTATATACACCGGAACAGAATGGAGCTGTTGAACGCGAAAATAGAACAGTAGTTGAAGCAGCTCGTTCAATGCTCTATGCAAAGCCAGATTTGCCACAGTATTTATGGGCTGAAGCAGTCAATACTGCGGTTTATGTGCTTAATAGAAGTGGACCAACTAAAGTGCCCAATAAAACTCCATTTGAATTGTGGTATGGAAAGAAGCCTTATATTTCAAATTTAAGGGTATTTGGTACAGAATGTTTCGTGCATATTCCTAAGCAAAAAGGCATAAACTAGATAAGAAATCTGTAAAAGGTTATCTTGTAGGATACTTGGATGGTGTTGAAGGTTACAGAGTTTGGATTCCAGAGAAAAATGAAGTAATTCTAAGTCGGGACGTTATGTTTAAGGAAGAACAGCTTGTACCTACAACTACAGAAGTTGATTTCTTAGAAGAGGAGCCTAAATCTGAAGAAACCGATTCAGAAAATTCAGACAACATCACAGAGGAAAGTACCAGACAGTTAAGAGATAGAAAGACGCTAAAGCCACCAGATTACTTTGGTATTCCTGTCTGTATGATAGCGGAAAAAGAACCAGCTGATTTTGAGGCAAAAATATCTGAAAATTCTGAAAAATGGATGGAAGCCATGAATGAAAAAATTAATACATTAAAAAGAAATCAGACATGGATGCTTATGGAAAAACCACATGATACCAAAATAATATCAAATAAATGGGTGTATCGACTTAAGTATCAGCCAGATGGTTCAGTTGAACGCTATAAAGCGAGACTGGTTGTAAAAGGCTGCTCACAGCAAAAGGATATCGATTATCATGAAACTTTTAGTCCAGTTATCAGATTCGATACAATAAGAACGGTACTTAGTGTAGCTGCTTCAGAAAAACTACACTTGCGCCAGTTTGACATAAAATCAGCCTTTCTTTATGGAGACATAAACGAAGAGATTTTTATGTCACAACCACAAGACTTTGAAGATGGCTCTGGGAGAGTATGCAAATTATTAAAAAGTTTGTATGGTTTCAAACAAGCACCCAGATGTTGGAATAAGAAGTTTACTGATTTTCTAAAAGAGTTTGAATTAAGGGAGAGTTCTTGCGATCCTTGCTTGTATTTATCATATATCATCCGCGCAGACGGGTAGACGGTAGACGTGTTTTAAATCGCTCCGAGTTATTTCTCGTATTTAAGTTCTAAATTTTATAATAAGTTATTTTTATTAGGTATTCTGAAAAACATGAGTGTTGATAGTGGCGGAAAAATATCTGATGTAAAAAAACTTAGATATCAAAACAAAAACAACAATAAAAAGACGAACAAATTCCACCGGACAAATTAATATTTCCGTGAGTGAGATAAATAAAATTATCGGTGTCGAAGATCTGAACAAAAAATTTCAAAACATAAAAACGTATGGAATGTGCCAAACTGATAAAAATAAACCAAATAGTGAGAATACCATAGGCGTAGGTGTAAATAATTATTTATTAGATGACCAAAAAATAATTCAGAGGAAATATTTTTGCCAAGAAAGTCAATTTCACGAACGCCCACCAAATCAGATAAAACAGATAAAATGACTGATCCCGCATCACAAAAACGGCTCCGATCAGAATCAAGCCCCACTGGAATAGAAGAGAGACAAAAATCCGGAAACAAACAGATGATAGTGTGGCATCGCAAAAGAATAACATAGAGTTTGAAGATGAAGAAAAAACTTAAACCAGCATTTGAACGTGAATGAGGAAGATGGTGCGGGTAGTAATCTTCACAAAATATTGGAAGCTTTAGAAACCATCCATTGTTTTGCAGAAAACGTAGAATTTAATAATGAGGACCTCTCAGCAATGAGAAAGGCGACATTTAATGTACATAAGATAGTGACTACTCTTGTCTACAAAGTAGGACAGCTGGAAAAAGAGAACTACATCCTTCGCCAAAAAATTGATAATAATAAACAGACAAACCAGAACTACACTTTTCCTTCATTTCCACCTTTACCCAAGGTCTCCACATCATTAGACGTTTCCTATTTAAATGAAAGACAGTACGAAATTCCTGAGAAAAAGAAAAAACCTACAGTACTATTACAAAATTAAATGGAAACACGAACCAAACAATCACTACGGAGAAATGGGTTACGCCTCCACAAAGGAAAAACATGAAACGATAATAAGACTGAAAGAAGAAGGTAACCCAAGAAAATTATTAAAAGAAATTAAACAAAAGCATAGCAAAAATGGCGATTTTCCGGAAAATTTTAAGAATATTAAAGATCTACCCAGTGGTGCAGTTATTGTGGAGTGTCATAATGAATCCCAACAAAAAAAGTGGCACAAAATATTAGAAAGTCATAGTGAACTGGAAATAAAAGAAATAGAGAACACCGATCCCATGTTTATGATAACGGGGATAGTAAAAGGGTATGACGCACAAACCTTTATAAAAGAACTTGTAATGGATAACCCTCAGATGCAAGTAGTTTTTGGAGAGGGTATAGAAGAGAAAATTAAATTTATTGCCAAAAAGGAATGCCGAAATAAAAACAAGGAAAACTGGATATTGCAAACAAATCCAGTAATATTTAAGTGGATAATAAAAAACGATAACCTAAGCTTTGACTTAACCAGGGCATATGTCCAAGAATACAATAATTTGGCTATGTGTTATAAATGTTGCTTTTTTGGTCACGTGGCCAAATACTGCAAAGGTGAATTATGTTGCCACAAGTGTGGTGGAAAACATGAAGGAAGGCAATGTTCTGAAGATACTCCATTAGATTGTCCAAATTGCAAACGCATGAAACTTAAAGACAGAATACATACGGCCAGAGACCCAAAATGTCCTGCATATTTACAAAAACTTGAAAGGCATCGGCAACATACAAATTATGATAGTAGCCAAGATGATAAACCTTTTTATCACAGAATTAGGGGCTCCCAAGCCGGAAGTCATAACAATTCAGGAAGAGAAAAACACATAAGCCCTCTGTGTACTGACAAAATTAGTGTAATCCATCAGAACTTACAATCCATTGGAAATAGTGTCAACCTTTTGGATGACTTTCTGGAAGAGCAAAAAGATTGTGTAGTTTTATGTGCCACAGAACACTGGAAAACAAGTGAACAGTTACCTCATTATAATATAAAAGACTTTAATCTCGCAGCAAGTTTCTGTAGAGCAGGAATAAATAGACATGGTGGTTGTGCAATTTATGTTAAAAATGGTTGTAAATATAAAGTAAGACTAGATGTAAATAAATTAGGCTTAGAAAATCATTTTGAATGTTGTAGTTGTGAGGTAACAATTAATAGTAGTAAGATAGTCATAGTTTCGTTGTATAGGCCGCCAGATGGCGATATTAAAATATTCCAAGATAAATTGGAAGAATTGCTGAATATGAATAATAAAAATAACATCATTATTTGTGGAGACCTAAATGTAGATTTTTTGTTGAAAAACAAAAATATGCTAAATATTATGTCTATTGCTAATTCATTTAATGTATATCACACTATTAATGCGCCAACACGGATTACAGAATCCAGTCAGAGATGCATTGACAACATATTAACCAATTTTAAGAGTAATTTTACATCAGAGGTTTTGCATTCTCACATTTCCGATCATACAGCACAAAAAATAACACTAAAATTTAATAAGAAGCCCAACCAACATATCTTTAAACGAAATTTTTCTAAAAACAATATATTAACCTTTAAAAAAGGCTATCTGAAATATGTTGGAACAAAATATATTCTCTAGATAATTCTCTTGTAAACGATCAATGGAATGAATTTATAAAAATTATTTTGCTACACTTTAATAACTGTTTTCCATTAAAAAAGTTCCAATTAACAACCGTAAAAAAACAAAACACATGTTGAAAAACCCGGAGATTAGAGAATGTAAAAAACAATTAGATAAATTATATGTATTAAAAAATATAAATATTAGATATAAATCTTTGTATAGTGAAAAGAAAAAGAAGTATGACTCTTTACTCTTAAAATGCAAAAAGAATGAGATTTCGGAGCGTTTGAAAACTTCTGATAATAAAACAAAAAGTGTATGGGCAATTGTCAATGAAATTAGCGGAAAATCAAAAAATAATGATATAAACATAGATGGTGATCCAGAAAATGTGGCAAATAAGTTTAATGCCCACTGGCTGGATTCTGTATCCAAGATTTCAGCTAATTTGGACAACATCCCGTTTAACTCTTTTATACATCGTAATCCAGAGTCTATTGTTCTTAAACTGGTCACTACCGCTGAGATCTTGGAAATAACTCATAAATTAAAAAATAAAACTAGCAGTGGTCATGATGAAATATCAACTTCTTTGCTAAAAAACATAGCACAGGTAATTGTTAAACCTCTAGTTTACATTGTTAATAACTCTCTGAAGTTTGGTATTTTTCCTGATCAACTGAAACTAGCTGTCGTAGTCCCTATATTTAAAAAAGGTGATAATACAAACATCAACAACTATAGACCAATTAGTTTGCTTCCATCATTTTCTAAATTATTTGAACACATTATGTGTAGACGAATTATGGATTTTATGATTGAAAATGAACTACTTAATGAATCACAACACGGCTTTATTACAGGCAGATCCACACAGACAGCGATTTTTCAGTTTGTTGAGCACATTATAAGATCCTTAGAGGATGGGAATGTAACCTTGGGGATGTTCCTCGACTTGTCAAAAGCATATGATACTTTAAATCACGAAATACTTATAAAGAAACTTGAGCTGTATGGCATTCGGGGAACAGCACTAAGGTGGATAGTCTCTTATTTGTCCGGGAGGCATCAACAAATTGTTATAGGGAAAGGGAATAACCGGGCTTGGTCAAAAAATCAGAACTGACAATTGGTATACCACAGGGGAGTGTTATCGGCCCACTCTTATTTGTTATCTATACAAATAACATCTCTGAAATACTGAATAAACAGGGGGTAGTACTATTACAAGCTATGCAGATGACACTAATCTCTTGGTAAGTGCATCGAGCACAACAACGGCTATTGATAAAGCAAACTTACTAATGATGGAGGCAGACAATTGGTTCTCTAAAAATAAATTAGTGTTAAATAGTTCTAAAACCAGCATTATGATATTCAAACCAAGTCGCGGAAGAAGAGAAGAACCACAAACAATTAATGTCAATGGTCTAGAGTTAGATTTGGACTCCAGTGCCAAGTTTCTGGGTGTTGTTTTAGACAATGCACTTTCTTGGGATGAACACGTGGAACTTATGGAAAAAAGGTTGAACTCAGTGTGTTATAGCTTTAGAGTATTGTGTAAATATCTAGATGTACAAACTAGAATAATGTTGTATCATGCAAATTTTGAATCCCATATTAGATATGGTATAATTTTTTATGGGTGTGGTAGCAATTTAAATAGAATTTTAATATGTCAAAAAAGAACATTAAGAACAATTCTTGGGGTTAACACTAGGGAAACATGTAGGGGAAAGTTTAGAGCAAACAAAATATTAACAGTTTATGCAATGTATGTCCAGGAATGCCTGTTATTTTTTTATAAACATAAGCACTTGTTTAGCAATAGTCAGTCACAAACAATATATCCAACAAGATCACAAAATTACATATACCCAAGACATAGATTGGCTTTAACTGAAAAAGGGGCCTATTATAATTGTATTAGACTATATAATTCTTTACCTACTCTAGTGCAACGTATAGATAATTTTAAGAAATTTAAAAAAGTATATTTAAAATGTTGATCGACATAGAACCTTATGATTTAGAAGAATACTTTATAGGAGCTAGAGCCATGTTGTAATTATAGATTTATTTTTTCTTTTTGTTATTTGACGCTATTTCTATTTATGTATTGTACATAATTATGAAATAAAGATTGTTTATTATTATTATTATTATTATTATTATTATTTTGGAAATGTCGAAAATAACAAACTCCTACTTATATTGTATGTAGATGATGGTCTAGTAGCAGAGTCAAGGCAGGAAGAAGCTGATAAATTTTTGCAAGAGTTGGAGAATAGGTTTGAAGCAAAAATTACTTATGATGTAAAACATTTCTTAAGAATGCAAATTGAAAGAAATGAAGATCATTCTATTGATGATTCCTGAAAAATATTTTATGACTGAATGTAATCCAGTCGCAGGTCCAATAGAAGTAGGATGGAACCCTCAAAATTCACCTATTTCAACGGGAAAATTTCCGTACCGTGAAGCAGTGGGAAATTTAATGTATTTGCAGGTGCTTACAAGGCCCGATATTGCGTTTGCTATTGGAGTTGCTATGAGAGCTTTAGAAAAACCGACAGAAGCTCACTATCAGTTAGTTAAAAGAATATTGAGATATTTAAAAGGAACTATAAACCAAGGGCTACTATATAATGGCGAAAGAGGTGTCGAAATTTACAGCGATGCAACATTAAATGATAGGTTTAAGGAAAAATCTTAATATTTCAACTAATTCCAGTTAAATTTACACATTTTTTACCCGGGGAAGTTCTTCCACTGACTGGTAGGTGGTAGAGGAGCTTTCCTCGCCTGAGGAGGTACCACCCCACTCACCCTTTAAAGGACCCGTGAAGTCCTAACGGACGTTTCGGGTTCTGGGTAAATGAGTCAGTTTTCCTTCTTCCTTCTTTTTTCTTTTCTCTTTTTTCCTTTCACCCCAAAATTATGTAAAAATGATGGCGGCACACCCGGGAGTAAAACATTCCGGAGGTAAAATACCCCTCCATTCGGATCTCCGGGCGAGGGGTGCATCCGGGGGCCTTCATCGAAAGGTTTAATTTCCTTTGCAAATATATGTGGGCTTAACAACAATATAAACTCCGTTCACCATCACCTTGAGTCATCTAAGCCCCACATACTGTTTCTAATGGAGACACAAATAAGTTCTAAAACTTCAACCAGCCACCTTCTCTTTCCAGGCTAGGAACTTATTTCGTCTTTTCGCCCACATGGGGGCGTGTGTGCTTACGTTCGCAACGATCTGGCTTGTGCTGAGTTTCTAATCTTGATTCGGGTAGGCCCGATGTCCTTTGGCTCAAACTTTCCCTTAGGTCTTCTACTAAATTATCTGTTGATTGTACTGATCTCCATCTGACAATTCCTATATCGAATTCTTTGACTTTCTTTCATCAAAGATCGACAGTATTATTTCCCAGTTTCCAATGGCCGAAGTAATCGTGCTTGGCGATTTCAATGTCCATAATAAGGATTGGCTAGGCTCTTCAAAAACTGACCCTCAAGGCAGAGCAGCCGAAATCTTCGCAGTCAGTAATTCTCTTACCAACCTTATTATGACTCCTACCTACTTTCCTAGAGTGCCAAATTATAGCTCAAACCCCTTAGATCTTTTTCTTACTTCTAACCCTGAACTTTATGAAGCATCTGTTACTGCCCCTCTAGGTCGCTCAGATCATGGCTTAGTTACTGTATCTTACTCTGTACATCCGGAGGTAAATGAATCCATGCCACCACGCACCGTACGGCACTACAACTCAGCCGACTGGGATGGCCTTAGGGACTTTTTCGCCACGTACCCTTGGGACACTATCTGCTTCTCTTCCCAGGATCCTTCCAAAATATGTAACCAACTGACCGAGTCAATTCTATTAGGCGTTGAAACCTATGTACCTCACACCAAGAAAACCATCAAACCCTCTAATCACAAACCTTGGTTCACTAAAACATGTGACAAAGCTAGAATTTTAAAAGTTCAGGCTCACAAGAAGTTTCTACAGGATCCTAGTCCAGAAAACCGACTGGCCAGCATTGAAGCAAGAAACCACTACCACCAATCAATCTCAGACGCCAAGGACTCCTTTGATAACCGTATAAAAAACAAAGTACTTTCTTGCTCAAATGGCAGCAAATCCTTCTGGTCCTTTGCCAAAAACATCAGTAGAAATTTCTGTACCAGTTCTTTTCCACCATTAACTTTGGAAGATGAAATTATTTCTACATCTAAAGGAAAGGCCGAACTATTTGCTAAACAATTTGCTGCCAATTCAACCCTTCATCCACCTGTCAATCATCCAATTCCAACTGTTCCCCCAGTTCCTCACAAAATGCCCAATATTATTTTTAAGGTAAAACACATTAAGCGTATCCTTTCTTCTCTTAACACCAAAAAATCGTCTGGGCTAGATGGAATACCAGCAATCGTTTTAAAAAAATGTGCTCCTGAACTTGCACCTATTTTAACCAAGCTATTTCGAATTTCTTATGACACGGGTATATTTCCAGACAGCTGGAGAGCTGCACGTGTCCAGCCTATTCCCAAGAAAGGATCTAAATCTCTTCCATCCAACTATAGACCCATTTCACTCCTCTCAATGCTTTGTAAAGTAATGGAGAAATCCATTAACTCGCAAATTCTTAGGTACTTAGAAAAACATAAAATTTTACATGACAGGCAATACGGATTTCGTCACAAGAGATCTACAGCAGATCTTCTTTCTTTCGTTTCACACAACTGGAACAAGTCTCTTGAGTTTCTAGGTGAGTCCCAGATCGTTGCTCTTGATATATCTAAAGCTTTCGACGAAGTCTGGCATGACGCACTTCTTAATAAGCTTCCCTCCTACGGTCTTCCAACTAAACTCTGCTCTTGGCTCTCCAGTTATCTTTCTAATCAACGTATATCAGTCATTGTTGATGGCCACTCTTCAAGCTTTCACGAAATTAATGCTGGAGTGCCACAGGGTTCAGTACTAGCACCAACTTTGTTTCTTCTTCACATCAACGACCTTCTTTCTTCCACAACCAATCCCCTTCATAGTTATGCTGACGATAGTACCCTTCACTCCACTTT
This sequence comes from Listronotus bonariensis, assembly GCA_014170235.1. NCBI lineage: Eukaryota > Metazoa > Arthropoda > Insecta > Coleoptera > Curculionidae > Listronotus > Listronotus bonariensis. The sequence goes on along the minus strand of JACEGR010006419.1, from coordinate 17,464 downwards.
TCAGGTTCCCAAACCAATCTGTCAACCCGACTTGGAAAGCAAACGCAGGGCGATGCAGATATCTCTTTCACAGGATCTCAATTTGATATTGGATTGGGGCGCCAAAAATCTCGTTCAATTTAATGCATCCAAAACACAATCGTGTTCCTTGTCGCGAAAAAATCATCAAACACTCATCCTTTGCTTATGAGTGGCCAGGTTTTGCAGAGCGGGGACACATTTAACCTTGTGGGCATCACATTTGAGAATAACCTTAACTGGCATAAACACATTGTATCTATAGCCACCGCGGCTTCAAAAAAGCTTGGATTTCTTTTCCGAGCCAAAAAGTATTTTTCTCCTTCCAATTTATACACTTTGTATGTGTCCCAAATTCGACCCTCTCTGGAATATTGTTCTCATGTCTGGGGAATGGCATCCCCTACAACCCTCAGCATGCTTGATGCCATTCAAAGAAGGGCTGTTCGTCTTATTAATGATCCTTTACTTACTCAAAGACTTCTTTCTCTTGCCCATCGTCGAGCTGTGGGAGATCTATCGCTCTTCTATAGATACTTTTACGGCTTCTGCTCCGACGAATTGTCCAGTATAGTCCCTCCTCTTGCAGTTCCCAACAGAGAAACTCGTGGTGCCGCGCGTATGCATCCCTATACAGTTCAATTGGACAGGCCCCGAACTTCCCATTTCGTTCGTTCTTTTATCCCTAGAGTTTCTAGACTGTGGAACCTGCTGCCAGCGGAGGTCTTTCCTTCTCCCCCAAATCTTCAAGTTTTTAAGTCCCGTGTTAACAAACTTCCTCTTACCCTGCTTAAGAGATCCACGGTACGTTAGTATTTAGGATTTCAGCCTTCGTGGATTGTCCAAAGATAAAAAAAAAATCTTACCCCAAATAACCATATTTTACCAAAAATTTGCTATAACCCATGAAAATGGCTAAAATATGCAAATGCATATAATCCGGTTCCTACTGATAAGTGTCAGCATAAGCCTAACTACCTTTTGCTGTAAGAACATTGTACTAGCGCATTATTACTTCAAATTTTTAAAATATTTACTAAAGAAAAGTCACCTCTGTCCTCAAACATACCAGTGTGGTCAGAAGTCCCATACAGGCTTTCAATCGCATAATGGTTGCTGTTAATACTTCCACAAGAAGATGAAAGATGTCTCTCGATTCTGCCAATACCATGTCCAATTATGTCTATTCTTCCATAAGTGTTGCCAATTCTACCATAAGTACTTGTGCTGCTACTTGGCAAATTTGGGTCGTAGATAGGTTCGGAAAGATCCGGGGCATTAGATGTACTCGGTTGCTGCCGCAAATCTAAACATAAAAAAATGTTGTTATAATATTGCTTATCTGAATAAAATTTCTATTTAGTAGTAAAACTAACTTTCTTGTTGTTGCCGAATATCGTCTATCGATTCATAGATATTTTCCTCTTCCTGATTTCTGTTGGCGTCGGGATCGTGGGAAATGGGCTCATAAATATTTTCCTGAACAGCGCCTGTCGACGAAATGGACGGGGCACGAATATCGTAACCCACGGCTCCTTCTGCATAGCTGTTTTCATCGCAGTTAGCGTACCTAAAATAGGATTCATTACATTCGTTTTAATTGAAGATATGCTTTATATTGGTTAGGCGGATTCATTTATTGGATAGTCTTGTTGGGTACACGCCTGAAAAGAAAGGGACCGCTGTAAAAAATATGTTGTTTCAGTCAATTTAAATAACACTTGGTTGTTATTTTTTATTTTTTAACTTAATTTTAACTTGACAACGGTGGCAACGACAACGAAACGTCGTTTTTAATTAGAATTTTTCTGGTTTTTGAGGGTTTTTCTTTATTTTGTTTTAGGCGACGGGCCAGTTCGTAGGGGTCAATAGGGCTGAAAAGGTTCAGCTCGTATACATTCTTTCCAGCCGTGTACCCAACAAAAAGACCATCCAATATTTGTTTTAATGACCGAAAAAGAGTCATATACCGGGTGTTTCTCACAGGTGATTCCCCCTTATAACTTTTTTACCTCTTAAAATAAGAAAATGAAATTTGGTATATAATTGTTTGACATAATTGTAAATTAATTAATCTATTCAGTTTTTTTCTATAACTTGAAAATGACTGCTACTTTTAAGGTTTAATAGACACCACCGGTATATTTTATTTTATTTTGATAAAATATGACATTTTGAATATAATGACACCTCACGTCATTTGTTGACATTACGGCTATTAAAAAATTCTTTTTAAAATTGCAATCCAGAGTGCCATGATTAAGCTTAAACGGTTTATTTTAAGTCAAGTAGCTATGAAAAAATGAAATTAATCGTCTTTTTTACAACTTCTTAGGGCGGAGTCAAACCTTGCAAAATCCTCTTTTAATGGTCATAACTCATAACCAATGATCTAAAAATTAAAAGGATTGCTAATAGAAAATGATCCCCATATATTTTCAATAGACCTGCGCACGAAATTTTTACCCCACACTGGGAGAATTGCTGTCCACCTTTGCATATGCGCATTTCTTATAACAGTTAGCATTTTTCATTTAAAACCCCATTTGGGATTTCCAGATTGTAAATTCCAGGTAAAATTGACGCCGTCGGCCGCCCAAATCCAATCTCCCATCTACGGTCGACCGTTATCAGGTATAGTTATTTGGTATTTGGTGTTTCATTTGTGCGTTGTGAGTAATTCTTGGTGTTTTTTTAACTTTTGTTTAATTTAAGTTTTGCATAACCAAAACTAAATAATGAGTAAGTAGCAAATTTTCTGTTTCAAATAATACTCCTTATTGCCACGCAGTCAATTTTTTAGAGATCAATAAATCCATTATTTTTTGAAATAGTCATGGTTTGGGTTAATTTTTTTACACGGGAAAAATTGTATTTAAGGATTATAGAAAAATATACATGCCGTTCCATTTAAATTAACAAACTTCCCCTATATACGAAAATTGGCCGATTTCGTAAGAAATAAATGTCACAACCAAATGGCAAGGTTATAAAAAGAAACATTAAAAGAATCTAAGGCTTTCTGCAAACACCGCATTTTGATAATTTTATTTGTTCTAAAATGATTCGCTGTCAAAATGGGTTAAAATATATTCGGACACCCTGTATTAGCATTTGACTGATGCATTTATAATCACACAAAATAAAATATGGCAGTTTAATCAAAATAATTTGACATATTTTCAAGTTATAACACGTAGCCATAAGCACTTTCATCGACAATATCACGAAGTGGCGTATCTCAAAAAGTAGAAAAATTGACTAGAGCTGATGTAATTGCTTAAAAAAGTTGCTTCTTAATATTACAAATTGGCATACGTTAGATTTTGATATCTTTAAAAGTTATAGAAATATAATACTAAGCCATTATGGGTCCATTACCAACTTTAATATTTGTATTTCGCTTTTTTTTTGTGGTTTCAATTTTAAATATGAGGTCAGTTTGACCCTAACCACAAAAATAAACAATTTCATGGCATTACACGCCAAATTTAACTGAACGACAACTGCTACGGCAACGGGAGCGAAATATCAGTTTATGAATTGAGATTTATTCCTAAAACAAGTTACACCAAAACTAATTGCTTTTATGATCAAATACCAACCCTTCAGTTTTGTTGTGTCAAGGTACTGTTAAGAGGAAAGATAATAATGCGGAAAAAATTCCGTGCAGGTTTTAGGTTGAGTCAAAGTGGGTCCTCATAAATCAAAAATAAGGTGTTTTAGCAAAAAACGGAATTTAAATTGAGATCAGTGCTTCTAAGCACTCTCGTTTCCTAAATTTCAATAAAATCAGCGATACGACCGAAAAATAAAAAATTATACAACAAAAAATAGTCCCCAATATAAAACCGGTTTACTTTTTAGGGACTACTATGAAAGACGAATACAGACTTAAAATAAAATATTTAAATATGTATACCCAGAAACAAAATTACTTGGTATATTTTCTTTATAAATAAATCATATACAAAATGTTAAACCCGGTCCTGTTTGTTTTTTGCTAGTCAGTAAATGTTTACTGCGCATGCCCACAAGGGGAGTGCGCAGTGCCCAAGTAGGGGTTATTATGATTTTCGCTGCATTCATCCATATTTATTTTTCAGATCATTGGTCATAACTCATTTTTCTCAAATGAGTCAAGGGTGGCTTAATAGCCTAAAAGAGCATTGCATTTCGAATAATTTGCTACCACATAGGCGGTATTTCGGAAAAGGTTTGTACCCTATATTATTATTATTATTATTAAAAAGTCCTACTCGAAATACCGCCTAAGTGGCAAGTTATTCGGAATAAATTTCTCTTTTAGAATATGCTAACCTGCTGCGTGCCATCCTCGTTCCATTAGAAAAAATAAGTTAAGACCATAATTAGGATTTTGCAAACTTTGACTCCGTCCTGAGAAGTCGTAAAAATAAAGGACGAGTAATTTCATTTTTCCATGGCTACTTAACTTAAAATAAACGGTTTTTGCTTTATTTTGGCACTATGAATTGAAATTTTAAAAATAAATTTTTGACAGCAGAAATGTCAAAAAATTACATGTGAGGTGTCATTGTATTTAGAATGTCATACTCTATCGAAATAAGATGAAATTTACCAGTGGTGCCATTTAAAATTTAAAAGTAGTAGCCAATTTCGGTTAAGTAATAGAAAACAAGTGAATATATTATTCAATCCACAATTATGACATATAACGATATACCATATTTCATCTTTCTATCGTAAAAGATGAAAAAGTTATAGGGGGAAACCACCAGTGAGAAACACCTGGTAAAGAAAATAGAAGTTTAATTATATTCAGGGTGTGCCTTTTTATAAATAACTCATGTTTCTGTATGTTTTACACAAAACCTAAACCTCGTTTGCGTGGTTCAAATTTCTAGCAAAAAAAAAAAGAAAAATTTAGAAACAAAGAGGGTGGCAAAGAGTTAGAAAATTCTACATTTTTTCCAGTCAAAATGTTCCTAATTGTAAAATAAGGAATATACTATACACCAAGCACATTTCGGACTCTAAATCCCCATCAGCAAATTACCGAAATTTATTTAAACAATAGAAAAGAGAGCTTCAACAACGTAAAAAAAATCCTTCAATTATGCCACTGCTGTATTAAAATATGCTGCCAGGTCTAATAAAATACTTGCTTTTGTGCCAAAATATATTAATCATATTAATATAATTGAATGAGAGGATACTGATGTTTGAAAAAACAAAAACGCCACAAATATCATTGAAACTTATGCGTCAAAAAATTAAGCAGTGTATCACAAACCAAATAACTGTGTTATTAGTTTGCTACCACAAAAGTAATTAATAAAAGACATTGTAAAAAATTAATGCATTAAAAGATCTCTTCTCGGCACATTGGTCCTTTGGCAAAACAACTCCAAAAATAAAACGCGATTAACACTTTACTATTTTTATTGTTTTATTAATAGTTAATATCTTATTTTTTACATGGTATTTCAAAATATATTTTAAGTTATTAAATAAACAATTTTAGGGTAGTTTTCGGGGTACAACATTGTCAGAAAAATTTAGATTTGGTACTTGAGATAATTGTTTAGTTCCAATCATAAATTGTTCCCTTTTTCCCTCACACATTCAGCAGCCATTTTATTTTAAATACACTAGTTTGTCAATATATGTTTGTTATACATTGCCAATATATCCCAGACCTATAACAGACTCACCTGCTCATAGAATTAGTAGAATGAACCCCGATTGACCCGCCACCAACAGACTCCGATTTTCAAATGGGCTTATCGATAACAGCAACGCCAGCATAACTTCGGCCGATGCCCATACAACTTGGCAACAATGTCCACGTATCTGTTTTCGGATTGTATACTTCCACTGATGCCAGGTTACTACAACCATCGTCACCGCCCACTACGTAGAGAAGGCCGTTTAGTGCCACAACGCCAGCGTTCCGTCGACACAGAGCCATATCTCCTATGGGCGTCCACTGAAAAGAAAAGTTTTAAATTATTCCAGAAAAAAATATACAGGTCTCTAAAAGATCGGTACAAAAAATTACCACCAATTTCTCGAACCAATACATCGTTCTAACGTAATTTACCTTAGTCGAAATGTTGATTGTTTGCATGATACGGGGTGTCAAAGTTTAAAAAAATATACAGGTCTCTAAAAGATCCGTACAAAATTCTACCACCAATTTCTCGAACCAAAATACATCGTTCTAACGTAATTTACCTTAGTCGAAATGTTGATTGTTTGCAAGATACGGGGTGTCAAAGTTTTTATTTTATTTTAATTATTTTTAAATATTTTATTTATTTATTATAGGACATTTTTCTAAAAAAATGGTATTAAAGGGTTTTTCAATGCAATGCTAATATTTTTGTCGTAAAATATAGAGGAACCCATCTGCAGTCCTTTGTTTAAGTTCAAAGGGTTATAATTTTTTTGCCTCGGTATCTTATAATTTTAGTATAAAATTTGTATTTTTCCATATATTTTGCAGAAAAAAGGTATAGTTAATAAATATCGCTACGAGCAAACGTTTTTCAGATATTTCAAGTTAAACATTTTATTTCATGCAAAAGTTTCCTATTGCATTCATTCACGCTTTATCCGGGCCACTTGGTGTTGTCGAAAAGGTCTGTACATAATGCTACCACAAATTCTTATTTAATGTAATTTATCTTAGTAAAAAGGTTGCTGGTTAGTTCTGGTTAAACTTTTAAAAATTTGCTTGTATTAAAAAAATAAGTATACTTTGGGCACTTTATATTGATCATAAATACCTAGCAAGTAACTACGGCTACTAATACAAACCAACAAAATACATTTTTTATTATGGTAACTAGGGCTACTGACCTCTTGAACCAATGTAATACATTTTTTACCGGTGTTATTTTTAATTTATAGTGCTGAAAGTATAGAAAGAGAGAATTACTAAAAGTAAAAAGGTTACGTTTTAAAGTGGGATACAAGTCGTTAATATTTTTGGCTTTTTAAAAATCTTTGTCAACTTTTCAGAAGCTGTATATTTTGCCAAAAAGCTAAACAATTACCATTATATTAAGTTTTAGAAAAGATAATTGTTTAGAAAAAAATAAGAAAAAATAAAGCTATAACTGTAATAATTCTGCAAATGTTTAAATTGCCAAAAACTTACTACTAAAATATTTTCCTGTAATAAAACAATTTTAAAGTTATTAAAAAAAAGGTAAAACATATAAAAGGTATGTTGTACTTAACGTATTAGGGTGCTTAAATAAATACAAAAGTTTATCAGATTGGATTGGATTTTTATTATTAGATAGATAGATAGATAGATAAGTTTTTATTTATCCCATAATTATTCCACAGGAACATAGGACACGTCAATACAATAGTTTTCTTAAATTTATACAATACTACATATATGTAAAAAAATTATGGTCGAAGACTTAGAAGTTATTTAATTTTCCTATAATTAAAATATCCTATAATATTAAAATTTCCATTTATTTTTTTACTTAGACACCCTCCATCTCTCAAACAATCAACTTTTAAACAAAGGCAAATATGGTTTAATTGTTGTATTTTGGTGTAAGGAAATTGTAGTACCAATTTGTATAGACATTTTGAAGAAAGTCAGGTGGCCTAAATAAAGCGCAAAGGGATGCGACAGAATTTTTTTATGGGAAATAAAACGTTTATTCTAAAATTTCTCAGAAACGGTTGCTCGTAGCGATATATATCAAGTACACCTTTTTTGTACAAAAATATATAAAAATAACATTTATTCAAAAGAATCATAATATACCGGTGCAAAAGTAATGACACTTTGAACAAAAGCAAAGTGTTGTAGATGGCTCCCCTATATTTAACAGCAAAAATATGAGTAGATTTTGATAACTTACTTAAAAAACCGTGTAACAAATTTGGTAAAAATATTATTAAATAAAATATTTAAAAATATCTAAAATAAAATAAAAACTTTAACACCCTGTTTCTCGCAAACGATTAACTTTTCGACTAACGTAAATTGCGATAGATCGTGCTAAAAGCTACGACCTCTTCTGTGTTTAAGGCGAAAGTTAAAGATTGCCTTGTACAAAAGGCATTCTATAATTTTCAAGAGTTTTTAAATAGTAATGTAAATGTATAAACTGTAACAGTTTTATTTCATGTATAAAAAGTGCGTTTTTTATTATGTATGTCCAAACTAAGTTTACCTTTTTAAAAATTACTAATTGCTTAATTTTTTTTTAATTAAAAATGTTTTGTGATACCTACCGACGTAAGGAATAATAATTTATTATTAATTACTTGAATAAAGATTTGAATTTGAATTTGAAAAAATTTTGGCCCAAGGAGTCTATGGTAGCATTTTGCAGACCTTTTAGACACACCCTGTATATACATATGTTTTAGACAAAATTAATTGTATTGAAAAAAATCTAAAAATATGCTGTATTAAAAAAAAATGCTTTAAATCTGACACAAGATATAATTTTTAAATATTGGGGTACCCTCGTAGATGGATTTTGTCTACCTATTCGTAGCCGGTCATTTCCGTATTTTGTCGCTCTGGTTTTATAATTTTTGTTTTTGTTATACAGGGTGATGCAAAAATCGATCTTGAAATTTCAGGGGGTGAGGGGAGCTTCATACAATGTTTTTTCAAAATGTCATTCGTTATTGAGTTACAAGCCGTCAAAGTTCAATTTTTATTTTGGTTTTTTCGCCATATTGCATTTATTTTTTAACCAATCCAGTTGATATTTGGCACACTAATCGAGCTTTGCAGATTCTAAAATTTAAAGACAAAAGTACTTTTTTTAAATTTATTTACATTATAACTTTTTATTTTGACAGATATCGCAAAGCTGGGGACGCCTTTTTATAGACAATTAAAAACTTGAAAAATAAGGTACTTTCTATTAGAGTCGATAAACCTCACCGTTTAGGCACCAATAGACATCAAAGTTTTCATCAATTTCAATCAAATTACCTACATACATACAGGGTGTCTAGTAACTCAACCGACAAACTTTACGGTGCGATTCTACAACAGAAAATACGAAAAAAACTTTATATAAGCATATGTCCTAAACGTCTGAGTTTTTGAACTACGGTGTGTTAAATATTTTTAAATGGCGCTCCCAGCTTTGCGATATCTGTCAAAATAAAAATGGTATGATGTAAATAAATTTTAAGTTTTAGGTAAAGTACCCTCTGGTGGTATTTAAAAAAGTACTTTTGTCTTAAAATTTTAGAATCTGCAAAGCTCGATTTGTGTGCCAAATATTAACTGGATTGGTTAAAAAATAAATGCAATATGGCGAAAAAACCAAAATAAAAATTGAACTTTGACGGCTTGTAACTCGAAAATGAATGATATTGTAATTGTAATTTATATTTGAATACTTAAAAACTGAAATATGGTAAATATACTTATTTATCACAAAATAAATTGGTCGCACTAAAAACTGCACAACCAAACAACGCGAAATATTTGATATCAGTGGCGTCAAATGGCAAACACAAAAGTCGAAAATCACAAAATGCGGTATCGGCTGGCTCTGCTTCGAACGGGTATTTTCGCAGATGACTGATGCCAAAGCGCACAAACGAATTTTTGCCCGTACAACTCAACTTTTGCTTCACGCAGGAGAAATAACTTCTGGCAATCAATGTCAGACCAGTGAGGCACGCAAACTTACCACAATTTTGATTAAAAACCAATCTTCTAAATATTATATCTATGCGCCCCCAGGATACCCAATATTTTATACAAGCCTTTGTGGGTTGTCCTACCTGTTCTTTTACAGGATCATATGACTCAACCGATTTTCTAACCAAAGGTCCATCATGTCCTCCTACTGCATATAATATGCCGTCTAATACACCAACACCTAAAAATATCTAAATCAGATCCAAATTAAAAAAAAAAAGTTGAAGGATGAAAATAAAAAGTGTGAAAAAATTCTACCCACTATTTTAACCAATCTTTAGACACTGATTTGCTAAAATATTTTTCAAAATAAATTTAAAATAAAAATAACCAAATCGTCGGGGATAGTTCAAAACCGCGATTCTACCATAGGTAAGAACGGCCGGCGTATCTGCGTTTAATCGAACACGGGAAAGTAAAAGCCTTTTAATATTGTTATTTTTAAGCAAATTGGCTTATTTTGACTAGTTAGTTACATACATAATATATAATCGAAATTTTTTTATGTATTTTTACCATAGATTTTCTGTTCTGTCTGCCAAACAGGATCTAACGTAAAATGCCGCGAAATTAAAAATTTCAGATACACGGAATTATCCAATGCTAGTTACGCGTTTTTGCGCTATCCCCGACGCAATGACTCTAGTGAATGATAATTATTGTCATCATCAAAAATAAATATTGAAAATTTTTAATTGGAAATAATGTAAAATATTGCAACAATATTCCGGGTGTTTTTCAAAGCTGGTTTCCTTCTTTACCTTTTCCCTTTTAAGATTGAAAAATGAAATTTGTTATGTCTTTTATTTACATAAATATGTATTGGTTTATTTATTCACTAGTTTTCTATTACTTGCGGTTTAACCGGAAATGAGTGATAATTTCAAATTTTAAATGAAACCACCGACATATTTTATCTTATTTCGGTAGTCTATGATATTCTGAATACAATTGGTGTATTCCTTTTATGCTTTAGAACCGCCCGGAACAACACTGTAACTGTTCTGTTGTGTTCCTTTTATAATGGAGGTGTTCTGTAGAATCGTTCTATTACCTCTCTCCTTGCCTCTCATGCGCAAACTCAGAAGGGGCACTAAGTGTTCTGACACAAATGACATTTTTTAATGAAAACGGCTAAAAAAGTTAATTAATAATCAACTAAATCAAAAAACACAAAATACTTAAGAAAATGGACACAAAAATAACGTTCCAAACAGCTATTAGAATGACATAAAAATAACCTCTTGTTTCTACGCATGTGCGCACGCGAATATTCGCCAAAAATTGAAATAATCTCAAGTTTCCCGCCCACCGCCAAACATCTTTAAACTATCTTTGTTTTGAATTACCCGCCTTTAATTTTATGTAAACCTGGCCAATAAGAATGAAATTCGCGTTTCGCAATTCGCTTTTCGCGTCTGTAAGAACTAGCTTTAAATATACTTGGTTATATTTGAAAAATACCTGTGGGAATTTATTGTGGATAATTAATTATCCGGAAAAAATATATAAACCACGGATGACTAAAACATAAACCAAACAAAGAACAACATATCTGTCAAATGTTATACATGTCATATTTAGTCAACTGTTCTGATCGGTTCCGAAAAACGGTTTTACAAGTTAAAAGGAATACACCAAATGACACCTCACGTGTATTTTTTGACACTTCTACTGTCAAAAATTTATTTTTTAGATTTCAATCTAAAGTACTATAATTATAGAAACACGGTTAATTTTAAGTCAAGTAGCAACAGACAGATAGAATTAATAGTCTTTTGTTTTTTACGACGATTAATTTTATTTTTTAATGGCAGCTTTACTAAAAATTAACTGTTTTAATTCAATCATGGCACTCTAGATTGGAACTTAAAAGAATAAATGTGTGCGGTGCCACTACATTCAGAATAAAATAAAAAAATACCGGTGGTGCCATTTAAAATTTAAAAATTGCAGTCACTTCCTGGTTAAAGCGGAAGTAATAGAGAACAAGTAAGTAGATCAACCAATCCATATTTATGTCAAATATCGACATACCAAATTTCATGTTTTTATCTTAAAAGGTTGAAACAGTTATAGAAAGAAATCACCTGTTCTAAACACCCGGTATACAACTTTTATAATTACCTGCACCACTCCTTCGTGAACACATATCGGGAACAGCTTTCCAACTGTCAGTTTCGGGAGTGTAACACTCAACAGAACTTAAACACTGCCGTGAAGCTCCATCGTAACCGCCAACCTATAATTATGAAAGGTCAAGACAACGGATGGACTCTCGAATGGACTAGATTTTACCTGAATTTTTTTAATTATTTTTAATACTTCGAAAAAAAATTATTCTTTATAAAAATGTTTTCTTTATCTGATATGTTAAAAGCTATAATAAAAATATAATTTTGTTGATTAAATCGTTACCTTTTGGGTTTCTACTTACATACATTTTAACTTAATATTGTGTGCATGTGAAATGTTAAATGAATTATGTACAAAAAAAATTGTTTACACTTAATTGTTTCAAGTAATGATAAACAAAAATAAAAAAATGTGAAGTATTTTCATAAATATATTTTTACAATTTTTTTAATTTTTAAAAATAATATTTTTGCGATTTTGAACCACCCAGTATATCATACGACAATTTTTATTATAACTGTTAGCATGTCAAAAGTAGATTTTTTTCTAAAGAATGACATTTTTTCACAATATTAAAAAAGTATAATTAAGTCCATCCGTTGACACACTGTACTTTAAAGATTTAATATGAGTTACACGTACCATAAAAATACCTACAAGTTTAAAAGGGTTTTTAATATTTAGTATTATTCCTAATATTGTGTTAAAATGGTTTTATTATACTTCATAACCTGGACCCATAGAAATTGAAGATAGATTTAAAGTGGGTGCCAGAGTATACACAGTTTAAATGAAACACACATCTCAACTGTTTATTCTTAAACAAACATAAACATTTAGAGCAGTGTTGTCAGGCTGATAAACAAACTTTGGCAGAAAAATGATCTTTTATATACTGACAAGTATTTAAAAAAGTTTTTAAATAAATAAAATAACCATAATGTAATTTGTTCCAAGTGACTTACAAAAAGCATAATATACTTGTAATTAAAGAATATGTATTAAATGAAAACTTTTTTACCAAATGGAAAAATAAATACGCATTTTAATAAAAATTTGTTTATAATTGAAATCACAATTGCAATGGCGTCAATGTCCCTGCAAACACCCGCTTAACGTACAAGTAAGAAGAGCAAGATTACTCTATACAAAACGCCATACAGTAGAACAGGATAAATGACAAGAAAGATTACACTATATCAGCCCAGAACATGGTTTGCCAACCCCCGGGAATTTATTTATTAATAACTTTTTTGTTTAAAAGAAGATCTTAGATTATAAATACAATATATAGTCGTAGTAGTAAAATAGTATAGTGAACATTTAAACACATTTGAGTTCAATAAATCAGACTTACAGCATATAGTAATCCATTTAACACTCCCACTCCCACGCTGCTTCTTCTAGTCGACATATTGCATATTGATCGCCATTTCTGAGCAGTCAAATCGAAAACTTCCGCAGTATTCAAACCAGTAGACCCATCAAATCCTCCCACAGCATAAATATTATTATTTAGAACTGCTACACCCAGCGTAGAACGTCGAGCTTCCATACATTCGCAACTTGTCCAGAGATCATGAGCAGCGTCATAGACGTCCACTGTTTTAACGCGAAGTGAACCGTTAAAACCCCCAACCTTCAACAAAAAGTTATTATTATCCATGGTGTTTATACAGTCAGGAGCTAAAGTCACCAACTCCCTTTAAATTCTGAATCGTACAGTATATTGTGACAAAATTTGGCTCGATAATATACCCAGGGTGTTAGAAAAATAATGTTCGTAACTTTAAGAGGTAATTCCTTGCATTATGATAAGTAAAAAGCTCATTATAAATAAGTCCGAAAATCAATCGTCTGCGAGAAAAGTAAGTTGTGAATAATTAAATTTTCATAAACATTTAGCTACGCTGCAACACAACCCCTATACGAGCGCACGAGGACCGTAACTGATTCATCGAATTGTTTACGTTAGTATGATAGGTATTTGTTGAAAATTATGTCTTGAATTATTGAATAGTTTTACGCAATTTTTTGTGACTATTTTTTTATTGAATGACGCTTTTAGTACATTACATTACATAAACACCACCAATTCCCAAGATTATCAGTCACTTATTCAAAACCTTGCGATGCACCAAAAAAGAAAAAAAATTGGTTGTCTGCAAAGCCGGTTTACTGACGATAGTTGAATACTGATGGAACGGTAGCATTTTTTAAAAGAAAACTAAACAATTTACACCACATTTACTTTTCACTGCACTTCCTACTTAATGAAAACATGTAAATGTATTATTGTATAGCAGGCGGACCTCTCAAAGTAGAAGAGAAACAGATGTCGAACGCTGCCAAACGCGGAGGCCGATCGTGCCTCTTCCGCGCTTTCGCTTGCACTTCAAGCTTTAAATGGAACGCCGCATAAGTCATGTCATTTTTGTGCGTGCAGCCGGCTCCATCGAATTATAAGACGTTATCACGTCAAAAAACGCAACATTTGTAAATCACATAAAGCTACAGTTAAAAGTCTTAGTAATCACAATACTTCTCGTACTCCGTGTCGAATCCTCGTCAATTGAATTCAAAAGTTTGTTCTTCGGTTTTCACTCCACGATATCTTTCGCAATTGTTAAAATTAAGCACTACGCTTCCTGCTTCCAGAAGTCTTTGGGAGACTTCTAGGAACGTTCTTCTAGTTGGTAGCCTTCGATCAGGAAAACGCTATTCGTAAATGCGCGTAGCTTCTTTAGAATTGCAAGCATCTCGTATCAAAATGCACGCACTGATACAGTAATATATACTGAATATAAAATGTGATTTCAATTCGGGTAAACATTACTTGCATTCATGTATGCAAGAAACTATCAAACAATTTTTTCCCGATATAGGTATTTATTTTTTTGCCTACCGACATGATGTGTTTCTCAAATTATTAACAGTACCATCTCTCTAGATTTTTGAAAACCTTAGATACAGTTTGTTTACATAAGTTGGCTACATATGGAAAACTTTTTTATTATTAATTTTACGAAAAAAATTATTCTTGACAAAAAGTTCTGCATGCTCCAAGACCTAAAAAGCAACCATCAAATATTAAATTGTGTCAGTCATCTACGATGTTTGGCAAAAAATGGATTTTTGCTCAAGAGTAAAATACCTGTATTTTAACTAATATCAAAAAGTGTTATTAAGAAAAAATGTTTAGAATTAAAAAAATTTCTAAAAATGCAATTTTGTTTATTTACAAAAAAAACTGCGATAATGGTAAAAATTTAGATTTGTACGTTAGTTAAATACTTTTCATAATTAATAATTTTATGGGACCTTTTTAAGTAACCATTTTAAATTTACTGTTATCAAAACAATAACAATGCACAATGCACTAATGTACAGAGTGGTATCTTTTCGTTGACCTTGCAGAGTATAGCAAAAACCAAAAGAGGTAGAAAAAATCTGATTGTGCCCAATTTCTATTTCAGTTTTTAAAATAAATTCAATGGTCAAAGTAAACATTGGCTAACTTGATTCGTTTTATAGATACAAAGTGTTTTTCTAATTTTCTAACTTACTTAATCTTCAAGTTTGATAGAGATTTTTTTGTAGAATTTAGTGTACCTATATTTTTTTCATTGGCTTTTAATTTAAAGTTACAGGACGAAGATGGAATTTGGATTTTTAAATGAACCACCTTGTATATTTTAGCATCAGTTGAAAGATCTCCTTAAAAGCTAGAAGAAATACCACATTTAATATATCTATTTTAAATAGTTTTGGAAATATGGCCGTCATCAATATAATCAAATATTATATTACCGTTGTATAGATATTGCCAAAGGTTTAACAAAATACCACATTTGATATAATTATCTTTTATATAGTTTTAGAAATATGGTAAAAACTGTTAGAGAAAATCATTTTAAATGTGGTATATTCTTAAATATCTTTAAAATGTCTTTTTAATGGCGATAAAATATAAAAGGTGTTTTACTTAAAAAAATGCCATTTTATTATTGAACTCCTGACGATGGCTATATTTTCGAAACTATTACAAGTTAAATAGATCAAATGTGGTATTTTTACGGCTACTAAGGCGATCTTTCTATTGGGTATTAAATACAGAACTTATCTATTTACATATTTTTTTATCTCTAATATCAAGCGACTTACAGGTGCCTGGCAAAATTAACAAAATTAAAAAACACTTTGCATCTCCAAAACGAATTCAGGTAGCCATGATTTACTTTTACCATTGAATTTGTTTAAAAATTGAAATTAAGATTGGGCAATCAGATTTGTTCTATCCCTTTAACTTTTAACTGGTGACGTGGGGCCTGAGAGGCCGAGCGAATGAAGAGAAACGTGATTTCACACCTTTCTCCGCGCGCCCCACATATGTACGCCTTAGTACCTTCGAGTTTAGTTGCGCCCACCTTGTAGGGGGATAGTTGTGTCGGCCGCTGCTAAATAGGTAAGTATGATTCACGCAAAGCATTGTTGTGGCCTCTCAGGCCCAATGTATTTTTTTTTCAATTTTCAAGCTACAACGAAAAAAATTGGTTTTATTGTTTTATTATGTAATTTACGTTTAAAAAGTATAATTTGAGTTAGAAGTTCATATTTTGCTATGTTTTCCACAAGGATGTAGAAGAAGTCCAATTTGTTAAGTTTTGATGCTTAAATGATGTTAATCCTAATTGAAAAATAAATAATTTCTTATATCTCGATTGTTTCAATTATAGGTAATTATATGTAGTTATCATATAATAAGATAAAAGTCAGTACCCGTAACATAATTCTACCAAATACGACTACTCATGTGAAGGCCTGTGAGGCCTCACGTCACCAGTAACGTTGTAAAAAAACACATCCCCAGTCAAATGGTAGGTTTACATCTGACATTAATTGGATGATAATTTATGTCAGACAGAAATTCTGGCTAATGAAAACGGTCAAAAATTTATTCTAGTCTATTCTATTTTCGGTTTTTGGCTTTCACACATAATGAATTCAGCCATCGTCAAGTGGTTGTGGTCAAAAAGTATGTACAATAGACATTTTTTGTTTACATTAGCCAGAATTTCTGTCTGACAAATATTATGCAATAAATGTCAGATGTTAACCTACCAAAAGGTTAAGTTATTGCTATACTCTTGCAAGGTCAACGAAAAGGCGCCACCCTGTACTATAGAATTTTATCTTTAAACTATTTTAATTATTTGTATTTTACATTTTTAATCTGATGGATGTAAACCTTTGTATTTGCATTTTAACACGAATAAATTGTTAGGGATTTTGTTTGTCTGTTTCCCTTCGGAAAATGGCATTTAATAAGCAAGGAAAATATTTCTCAGAGACAGTAAATTAATAAATAAGATGTATTGATTCCGTTGATTGATACATTGTACGCTATTACTCTGGTTTCACATTAGCGGGGGCTGTAAAGTCGGCGACGGACCGACGCTGTTGAAGTGTATGGAGTCTTATGAGACCTTTCACACGTTAGGAATTCGGAAAATCGGCAAACTCAAAAGCTTCATATAATTTTTTATCACTCTGTCCGGCGAGCCGGCTTAGTGTGAAACGAGGGTTAGGCATAAGATTTTAAATAATTAAGAGTAC